>ML821032.1:0-10900 GCA_009831015.1 Picea engelmannii | reverse complement strand
CCCATAGTAAGATTGATCTTATTGCATTTTCCTGAGCAATTGATAGTTCCTCCATATGCAATCATTACTTGAAACTCTGGTGTTGGATATACAAAGCAATTGAGATCTTTGGCTAATTTATAGTGAATGAAATTATGAGTACTACTAGAATCAATTAGGAAAATTACCTTTTTCTTTTTGATGTATCCTTCGATCTTGAGGGTTTGAGGAGTGCTAATTCCATCCAATGCATTACACGATATCGTGGGAGTCAACTCTTCAGATGAAATTTCTTCTACGTTTTCATCTTGAGATGGTTCCTGTTCTTGTTCTTCTTCCTCTTCACAATCTATGTAGATTAATTTCTTCTCACCACACTTATGTCCGTTAGTGTACTTGCTGTCACAATTAAAGCATAAACCTTTTGCTTTTCTTTCCTCCAATTTTTGAGGTGTCAATCTTGTAGGTTGAGGTGTTTTAGAAGAAGGAGCATTGTTCTCTATATAGATGTTAGGATTGGTCCTTCTAGTAGCCATAACCATATTTTTAATTTCAACATTTCTTGCCACCTTAAATGAATTCTCCAATGATTTGGGTTCCCAAAGGAGAACCTCATGTTGAATGTTATACTTTAAAGTTCCTATGAATACATCAATCAAGTGCTCATCTGGAATATCAATTACCTTTATATTCAATCTTTGGAAGTTCTTAATGTGCTCGGTAACTGAACCCTTTTGCTTGAGATTTATCAATTGGCTAAAGAAGGTATTTCTCCTTGTGTCCTCATAGTGTGCTATCATTTCTTCTGTGAAAATTGTCCAAGTGACAAGCGATTTGCAAGAACAAAGCCATCGATACCATACAAATTGATTAGGTTCTAAATATAAAGAAGCAATTCATACCTTTTGTGTATGTGGCACATTATGGAGATCAAAGAATTGTTCCATCTGAAGTATCCATGTGATTGGATCCTTGCCATCAAACTTCCTCATATAAATCTTAGGAATGTGGTTGGTTCTCAAACCAAAGATGGAGTTTCTCCATTCTTGATTCACCTTCCTTGTTTCCTCATCATGAATTTCATTGGATGAATTTTCACTTTTGGGTGTCTTCTCTGTTACAGAATTTTTCAATACTTCCATGATCTCCCCTTTTAAACCCTCCATCATCTCTTGTAGTTCATCTTTTGTAAATAATTTATGTCCCTACGCATTTCTTCACCTTCATCAAGAGTCCAAGTAGGATTTTCTGGAGGCTTAGTTGGTGTAGAAGTTCCCTTTTTGGGTGGCATGTTGGCCAAGTATCACTTTTGAACCTTGATTTTGAGTTGGTTATGCTAAACAATATTTCTTCTGTTATATCTCCCAAGTTTCGACCCTTCTGGGAATGAAACTTTATTTTATGTCATTCTCTGATATTTCTTCTCTGCAATGCCATAGGTCTGATCAAAATTGGATGTGCCAAGTGGAGTTTATGGTAACTTCCCCACAACTTGTCAATTTTTGGCCTTTCCAGAAGATCCCACTTGTATAGAGTGCCCCGCACAAAATAATTGGTATAAAATTTTGAAAAATTGGACCTGAAATACTACAGACTGTCCAAAATCCAATGCAACTAGTCCCGCTCAATTTGGATACTCTAGGAAGAAGTTATGATTGTTTTACTTGGAACACCTTCTTGAGACTTGTCAATAGGACTAGTCAAATACCCTATCTTACACAGGGTGTATCTACAATTTTAAGATAACCCAGAAGCTGAAATTTTTACCATAGATACCTTACTAATTTCTGTAAATATACTCCAGAGCTTATGGTATTAAACATTACAAAAAAGTTTTTAGAGTGAAAATTCCGCAATGACTCAGCTCAGGACGATTCCAGAACCCTATCTTGTACAGGGTGTATCTCTGAAAGTATAATGCCTCAGGAGCTGAAGTTTTAACCCAACGTAACTTGATCCATCTACTAAATATCATCCAAGCCGTTCTTTTTGAAACGTTGTACAAAAAAAGTTATAGTGAAAATTCCAAGGTATCGCAGATGTAGCAGCGAAACCCCAAGACCTTGAGCTCTGATACCATATGTTAAGAACCAAACATCAATATAGCATAGAAAAACCTCAGGAAAAGTACTCAACACCTTAAAAAAGAGATAATTTCAGATAATAAGCCTCTTTGAGGGGGAATCCTCCTTTTACCCCACTTAAATGTTCAAGTACAAGATGATTCAAAATGAAAATGTCTCCTTGGTATATATAGGAGACTAGGAGGTATAATTACAAGTAATGGCCTAAAGACGACATAAATAAAATAACATTACTAATATAATATGCCCCAATTAAGGGGTAATGAGCCAATATTAGGGCTTAACATAAACCATACAGGGAATTTTTTATCTTGCATACTAGCTCCTTCTTTCCTTTCATAGCATAACCTTCTGGTTGCTTCATAAAGATTTATTCTTCCAGATCCCCATGCAGGAATGCTGTCTTCACATCCATCTATTCTACTTCAAAATCAAATGCAATAGCATCAGATAACAGAAATATTATAGAGGTTAACTTGGCAGCAGGAGAAAAAATATCACCAAAATTAATTCCCTCAACCTGGGAATAACCCTTTGGTACTAACCGAGCTTTGTATTTCTCCACTTTTCCTTCTACATTCATCTTCTTTTTAAATACCCATTTGTTTCCAATGAGATTTCTTCCATTTGGCAACTCCACTAGATCCCAAGCCTCATTCTTATCCAAAGATGCCATTTCTTCTTCCATGGCCCTTTTCTAGAGATTCCATCTTCTAAATCCACTGCCTCCTTGACATTTCTAGGATCATCATCAGTAATAGACAAAGCAAAATTTGAACGAAAATCAGATGGAATATACCTTTCTTGTAGCCTTGTTTCTCAATTTGATCTCCTCAATACTGGAGTATGCGGATCTTCTTCTTCTGATTCAGGTTCTTCTGTAGACTCTGATTCATCATCCTTTAAATCAAACTTTATCTTCTCTAGTTCTTCCTTACTTGGTAGAACTTCGTGTTTAACAACATCTTTCATTTCTCTAAATACCACATCTCGGATATACACTACCTTCTTAGTTTCTGGGTTACAAATCTTATAACCTTTGAGACCATATTTATATCCAATAAAGATACATTTTTCATCCTTCTTATGCATCTTACTCATGTTTTCCTTTGGAACATGAGCATATGCATCGCAACCAAATACCTTAATATGTGTGAGAGAAGGTTGCTTACCAGTCCATACCTATTTTGGAGTCTTTTCACTCAACACTAATGAGGGTGATGTGTTCACTAGATAACATGCAGTACCCACTACCGCTGCCCATAATTCTTTCCCTAACTCGACACTACTGATCATGCACCTTTCTTTTTCCATCAGCATCTTGTTCATCCTTTTCGCAACTCCATTCTGTTGAGGTGTATATGGAGTAGTATTATGCCTTTGTATACTGCACTTCTTACAAAATTCTTCAAATTCATTCATGTGGAACTCTACGCCATTATCTTCCCTGAACACCTTAATTCTTTTCTCTGTTTGATTCTCAAATAGAGCGTTAAACTCTTTAAAGTTGTCAAAGACTTCAGATTTCTTCCTGAGGAAATATATCCAAATTTTCCTGGAGAATTCATCTATAAATGAACATAGTACACACATGTTCCTAATGATGGGACTGACACAGGTCCAAAAACATCACTATGAAATAGTTGTAAAATTCCTTCTGCCCTCGTTGCACCAGAGGGGAATCTTACCCGATTATGCTTCCCATATAGTCAATGTTCACAGAAATCAAAATAGAGAGAGAATTTAGACATACCTTCAACCATACCTTTACCATGTAGTAGTCGAAGACCCTTCTTTCCAATATGCCCCAGTCTTTGATGCCACACCATAACCTTTTCTCTAGAGACTGTAGGAGTTCTTTCTTCTTCAACTCCAATATCAGGAACAATGGAGTTATTACACCCATCACTAATAGTGCTTCCTAGTAGCTTATACAAAGTTCTAAACTGAACTCCCTTCATCAACACCATTTCTCCTCGAACCATCCTGCAACTTCCCTTTTAAAAAGAAATATTTACCCCTGCATCTTCCATTTTGCTTACATAAATCAAATTTTTGGCCATACCTGGGATGTGAAAAACACTAAGAAGTGTTCTAGTCCTTCCATATATGAGCCTCAACTTGAACCTTCCTCTTCCTATGATTCTTGTTGTCGAATCATTACCTAAGAAAACATTACCTCCATCAAAATTTTCATATTCGTAGAACCACTCCCTAAGGGGAGTCACATGAAAGGATGCACCAGATTCAATCAACCATTCCTCATGATCTGCATGTGTTCTTGAAGAGGCCAAGTACACATCCCCTCCTTCTTCCTTGGAGTTCTTTTCTTCTGTAGAAGAAGATTCTTCAGATCCCTTCTTTTTCTCAACTTTGGATCTACATTGCTTATTGTAGTGCCCTTATTTTCCACACCTCCAACATACCCTTACAAACTTTCCAAAATATTTAGATCTACCCTTAGACATAGATCTCCCACTTGAGAAATTAGATCTATTTCTTTCCTGGGAACGTCCTCTTGCAAATAATGCGTCTATGCTATGTCCTTCCATATTCTTCCCTCTCATCTCCTCCGACAACAAGGATGAGACTGCTTCTTTAAACTTCAAAGAAGTTGTATTACTACCTATGGCCACAACCAGACTATCCCATGAGTCTATTAAAGAACACAATAAACTGATACATTTATCTTCATCTAAAATTTTAATCTCAACAGATACTAACTGACTTACCACAGTATTGAAGGCATTCAAATTCTCTGCCACCGAGTCTCCATATCTCATCCTCAAGTTATATAGCTTCTTTCTCAGGAATAGTTTATTTACCAAGGACTTAGACTGATACAACTTCCCCAACTTTTCCCATAAATCCTTGGTTGTATCTTCCTCTGACACATTTAGTAATATTGAATTAGAGATACACAGTCAGATTGTGCTCTTTGCCTTCTGATCCATATTTTTCCAGTCATCTACAGAAGTTCCTGTAGGTGCAGTTCCTGGATCTACCGCGATCCACTGATCTTTGTCCACCAAAATATATTCCATCTTGAGCTTCCACAACTCAAAGCTTTTCCCATTAAATTTCTCGATCTCCATGTTCGAATTGCTTGCCATTTCTTTTCACCTGAAAAACAATATCATAGATATCCCACTGTAACAAGGCTTATCATAGTCCCATGCCAAACCCTTGACCACAAAGGCGTAGCCAATAAATATCTGATACCAAATGTAAATCCTAACCTTGTACAATATCTACTGCAAACAAATATTTATAAAATAATAGAAAAGACACAATGGCAAATACAAACATTACACAGAGATTTTTCCCCTGGAAACCCAAACCAGGAAAACCAACATATTCTATATTCATTCATTGTCTTACATTACTTACAATACAATATACATATAGGAGCCAACGACATCCAAAAACCTAACCCAATGACCTGGATTAGTCCAAAACCCTAATTCTTTAACCAAAAATAGAAAACCATCAACAAAAACCCATGTGTTGAAAAACCACCTAAATACATGACATGTTTCCTGAGGTAGGTGTCATGTTTCCCGAAGAAGAAAACACATACCCAACATTATACCATCATATATATCTAAGAGAGTGATCTTCACTTCATCCAACAATGTCGCATGCCCTATGGTATCAAGCCCTTCAAAGATGAAGTATTGTTGATGTTCCCCCCCCTTGAATTCTGTGATGTTATTTCAGGACAAACTTATATATGGAAACATCATGTTGTATATGAGTCTAGGCCTCATAGTGCTATTATTAATTTGGACAAGAAATTTTAAAGGATACTCGAGGTAGCACCACCTATTTCCATTTTCTTGATCTTCATCAAGTAATGCAGGAAGGTCATATCTTAGACCGAGAATTTTTTCTTCTTCATGATTCATGCTCAAAGTGAATGAAAGATTAAAGCCACATATATGTCATCTACAATACATCTCTCCACGCAACAAAAGAAAGTGGATACGCTCATGGAAGAGTACAAAGACATAGTATACTCACCCATTGGGGTACCTCTATACTATCAGTTCAAGGACTCAATCGATATGACCCTCGATGCACTACTACCCATTGGGCCAGTCTATGACCTCTCTTTGTCAGAAAAATGAGCAAATCAAGCAAAAAATCCAATATCTACTCTAAAAGGGGCACATCCGACCAATCTCGTCAACTTTTGAAAGCCCAATCGTGCTTGCATAGAAGAAATATGGGACCTAGCGACTCTATAGATTATCGAGCTCTAAATAAAATCACAGTCAGGAACTAGTACCCAATTCCCAAAATTGACGATCTCCTTTACCAGCTGAAGGGGGGAAAATAATTTACTAATATTGATCTGAAGTTCGGATATGAGCATGTCCCAATAGAATTGAGCTATGTATGGAGGACTACCTTCAAGTCCAAGTAAGGTCTTTTTGAATGGCTAGTCATGCCCTTTAGCTTCAAAAATTCCCCAGCAACTTTCATGAGGATGATGGACGATATCTTAAGGCCTTTCACCAATTATTTTATGGTTGTGTATTTGGATGACATCCTCATCTTCAACAAGATTTGTGTGGAATACTTGCAACATATTCAACAGGTTTTCCATACTCTACAACAACATAAGGTATATGAAAATTTGGAAAAATGTTACTTCATCATGATTAAGGTCCAATACCTAGGCTACATTTTTTATGAGCATGGGGTGAATGTTGATTTATACAAGATCCAGGTCATTCATGACTGGCCAACCCCGACCAAATTAATTGAGCTTCAAATATTCTTAGGCCTTGACAATTTCTAGCTCAGGGTCATGTTGGGATTCTCCCACATTGCATGGGCCCTTAGCCAAGTGACCAGGGGTGGTGGCAAGGAAAATATTTTGTGGGTCCACTCAAAATAGAAATAATTCGATGATTTGAAGAAACACTTATGCTCAACCTCGGTGCTATCATTACCCAACCCGCAACAACCTTTTGAGATTAGGAAAAATGATTTAGACTATGTTGTGGGTAAATTTCTCACTCACTTATGACATCTTGTGGCCTATCATAGTGAGAAACTATTAGATAATATCCATAAGTACCCCACTTATGAAAAATAAATGTACTCCATTGTATAATTTTGTCGCCAGTGGAGGAATTACATCCTCAGGAAGGAGATAGTTATCCACACTGATCATAATCCTTTGTAGCTCATGTAGACACAAGGAAAATTACAGAATGACCTACATCAGAAGTGGTCCACATACTTGCAGTAGTTCCATATCAACATCAAGTATATGACAGGGAGAACCAACCATGTCATTGACTACCTCATTCAACCTCCAGTTGTAGCACTAACCATGGCGCTACACTCCTGCGTACATGAGACCTTCGGTTGGACCAATTCTATGAGTGATCGTAACTTTTCCACTACCTACCATATGTTGGGCACAAGCACAATTGTCACTGATTTTGATCTTAAGGATGGGGTGTTGTGCCATCTAGGCCATCTCTGTGTCCCATCAAGCAAGCAAGCGAGTGAGTATGATTTGGGAATATCACTATAGTCAGGTGGAAGGACACTTCACAGTAGAGAAGATAATGGTACTATTGCAACAACATTTCTATTGGTCGAAACTTCAAAATGATGTCAACAAGTATTTTAGGTCTTACACGACCTACACCATTGCCAAAATGTCCATTAAGAAACAAGTCATGCACAATGATATTACTACTCTTGAGAGGCCCTTGGAATCCATATCAATGGACTACATGTTGGGCCTTCCTTCAACCAAACAGGGAAATGACTATGTTTTTTTGGTTGTTGATCAAATTTCCAAGATGGCGAATTCCGTTCCCTACAAGAAGAGCATCACAACAAAGGCCACTACCAAGCTCTTCTTTGAAAAGGTGTGGGTACATTTTTGGATACCAAAAACCATCATCTCATATCATGGGGACACATGTGAAGGGTACTCTCTAATAGAATCTTGATCTTTATTATGTTTTCAAAGAGGGGAAACTCCTACACCATGTCAAGTAACTCACCCAAGGCCAAATTCAAAATAAGTTTCCTCATTCGATGGGGGAACTCAAGGAAATGGAGACCATTTATTCCTAAGAGGGGAGGATTGATCCAGGTAGATACTGGTGGAAACCCACCTCTTCCAATTGAATCACATACAATTTTCATCTTGGCAATTGTTTTCTCATGTTTTGGGTCCTAAATTTTTGGGGTCGTTTTGAGGCCCTAAAAAACATTTTTTGGGATCACCACAGCCACAGTGTAGACTGATTATGAGTGTTATGAAAAAATGTGTATTCCTTGGATAGACATTTCCAATGGGCTATCGTGTGCCTAAAACGAAGATCGTATGTGAAAGTTACGACCCCAAGAAGTTGATGTACCAACTGTTAGCACTGAAACATACACTTTGACTTCTATAGTGAAAGCTCAATATCCATCAATAGTTTTATGGGATAATTCTTAAAATGTGGCGTCAAATGGATAAAAAATAGTTCAACAATGTCAAAAAACGAGAAATTCTAGATGAAATGATTCAACAAAAGAATTCTTGTTTAACTTAGATCTAGGTTTTGAGGATTAGTGTAGATAGGAGGAATACTTAGTAATAAAATGAAGTGAATCTACCAATAGCTTTAGGCTATGCTAGTGGAAAAAGGAGGGAAATGCTTCAGATACATGAAATTCTTAAATCCAAGAAAACAAAACTCTAATAAAGATATAATGGTATCATAATCAAACATCCATTGTCATACAACTACAAAATATCATTTGAATCCTTCAATGATAGTAAAATTTCAGAGTGAGAGAGATAAGATGGAAAAAATAAAGCTAACTTCCATTAAACAATATTTCATCAAGTCTGATACATGAAAACTAGAGTAAGCTCAGTTTCATTAAAATCACTAAAAAGGTCTTTTACATCAACCATTTGAACCAACAGAATGTCTCCTAATATTGCATTTATATTCTAAACAAGGAATGATAGCATACAATGCGATCTTGATCCTCCAACATAGGATTCTTCCACCTGAAACTGAAAATATTACACCTATACAAAGTGGAAAAAACAAACTGCTATAAAAAAGGCTAATGTTGGAAACTATCCTAACACCCTAATATTTCATAGTGAGGTGTCCTTTGAGAACATTTCATTTGTTTTCAGGTATCTTCCAGATTTAACTAAGCTCCAAATAGTTGTTCCATGCTCCACTATCCATCTGGTGACCATTGATCCTCTTGAACCCATCAAAATAGGAGTTTGCAACGAATCATGTAACACTGACTATATCAGCCAGTTCACAATGAATTTTGTAGTGTCTAACCATGTAAACCAATTTGCAGTGGATTTCATAGCATATTTCACAATGAATTTTGTAGCGTCCCACTATGTAGGCCAGTTGACAACTCCAGGCACTGCGAAATGTCATGTAGCTATGAAATTTGTCTAGTTTGATCCAAAAAAACCTAAAAAAATTTCCCAAAGTTAAGTAAGCCTATATAAGCCTTATAACATGGTGTATGAGTGAAAAATAAGCTATAGGAATTATACTTTCCCCAAAATATTAAAAAATGTAGGGATAACCACTTTCAAAACAGAGATTCTTTAATACATTTCACTTCACTTCCTGAATCTGGTACTCCTTCTGGTGGAAGCTTGGGCCAACAGATTCAAATTTATTTGCGCTAAATCTTCCTTGAAAGGTTGCAACTCCAACTTAAGTTTTCCGATCTGAGATTGTAAATCCTTATTCTGCCTGTATAAATTCTTAATTTGCCTACGGAGGTGCAAAAATCCCCTTGTTGTAAACCTAGCTTTATCAATAGTGTTAAGATACATATCCATCAAATCTTTCAACTTTTTCCTCTCACCCAACCCTTCTCCCTTCAAGTGAGAAATCTCCTTTCCGACTTCTCTAAGTTTTTTGATCATTCTTTTGAAGGTAGGGTTCTCAAGGGGAGTGTTTATGTCTATGACTTCAATATGTTTTTCAAAAGTCTTAATTTTACCTTTATCCTTCTTCTTGACAGGAGCTTCTGTTATGGCCTCCTTTTAAATAGTTTCCTTCTTGGTTCATGAGCTGGTGAAGGGAATCTTATCTTTAATTTCAAATAAGGTAACTGTTGAGGGGAAGAGTAACCTTCTTCCTTTTTTCCCTGTGGATTTAGCTGATGGAATTTTAGCTCATTCTACAGTTGGTTGGGGTGAAAATTCCCTTTGTGGAGAGTGATGATATCCCCCTTATTCTTGTTGTTCCTTAGGAGCTTCATCATTTTTAGAAATGTGTTTTCCCTTCCTCTTTCTACTTGTCTCTATGTGAACAATGTTATCATCTTGAAGAGCACTCTGCACTTTGGATTGTGTACTACGAGAAACATTCAATTGTAAATGTGCAGAGGTGATGAACTACTCCCAATCCATGTTTCTCTTCTTAAACTCTTCCATCATAGTCATATTAATCAACTTTGAGTGAAAAAAACTTGTGTCCACATCCTTGGACTTGGCTTGGACTCTGTCATCCATTTTCCCAATACTCCTAAACAAATAGAAAGGGAGGTTCATGAGGTCTTTTCTTGTGAAGTGCAGCAAAAGTCTAATGTGGTATTGGTAAATCATATTGAACCTTCCCTCATAGGTGAAATATATATATATAAACCTTAGAATCTTATCAAATCCTTCAACCAAGTGGCTCCTAGAAACTCCCTTTGATAGGTTATCTCCCTAACATTTTGGTTTAAGGAATTATTTATAGAAGGATGCATTTAGATTCATGGATTTAAACCATATTTCACCATTGTTTGGTATCTCAGTAGTTGTTGCAATT
>ML821031.1:84872-97573 GCA_009831015.1 Picea engelmannii | reverse complement strand
ATATATATTAAATGCTTTTAAGATGAAAAGAAAACACAACACTATGCTAATTTCTTTTCTTTTTCAAATAACAATGCAAAGAAAATGCCAGGAAAGAAAGAGATCTAAGAAACTATTTTTTTTTATATTTTCTTCCAATCAAAACAGAAATAACAAAAGATTCTAAAAGAAACCGAGGAATGCATGATTCATGCCCCCTCGACCATGAGGGGGAATTGTTTTTCAAAATGCAACTCATTTTTCTTAAAATTTCAAGCTAAAAACAAGTTAAAAAAGCTAATAAACAAAAGAAATATTTTAATGAAAAAGCAAGCTATTGCTATGATCAAACCCAAGTTACTGACCGCTATTATAGAGGCCCAAAAACTTGAGAGGTATAACTCTTGACAAAGGAAAGGATGAATTCCTTACCCTAAACAAAAAATTTCTCTGCAGGCACACTGCTGATAGTTCAACAACAAGCGTGTGCATGTGAGCTATGTAAAGTCAGGGCACATGTTCACACATGCTAGCCTTATACAAGCCGCGTGTACCTCTGCAACTCTTCAAAAAATGAAACGACAAGAAATCAAGCACTGGCAAAGACTACTGGTATTGAGAACCAGAATCTCTTGAAGACTCAGAAACTTACTTTAACAGAAAATGAAAACAATTGAAGGAAAATTTCATAGAACAAAACCAATATGAGGTGAAACTTAAGCTACAAAACTGCAAAAAACAAAGACTAGAATGAGTTCTAGAAAACCCCTGAGAAGGATTACTTCTAACAGGGGAGAGAATGATTGCCTCCCTAAAAGAAATTTTCTGAAATCATACACGTGACTGACACCTCCTCAGTTAGCGTGTACACGTGGGCTGTGTGAGGGTAGGGCACGGGTACACGCATGCAAACTTTATATAGGCCATGTGTACCTCTGTGGGTCTTGAAAAAAATATGCAGTCAAGAAAATAAACAGAGATAACTGGTATGGAAGACCAGAATCTCTGTTAGCTCATGCTTTTGCAGAAACTTTAAAAACAAGTAATGAAACCAATTTTTTAAAAATACCCCCAAAAAAAAATATTCCCAGAAACCTTAGAGATCCCCAGTATGGTCACCAATTCTGTATTGGGTGGGAAATACCTCCTACGGACTAGCACTAAGGTTTTTATCATGCATGCAGAAATGACCTAAAGATTCTTACCTTTTACCATCATCCCATGCCTAGGCCCCCATCACTCATATGTAAATACAAGGCTCAAGAGATTAAGTTGATGTACCTTATTCTTCGTGTTTGATGGAGATCCCTTTTCGTGCTTGGTCATTCTTTGACTGCAACTCTCCTCCCAATGCTGACCTGCATTCACTAAAGACAAACAAAGAACTCCACATGCATTTGATCTATGAACTAACGGGTTAGAGATTTAGTCAATCATACAATCAATATTCCAATAATGACAATCTCATATGGGGGGACAGGAAAATAAATTCTTTTATTAACTTCACAATGATACCTTACAATGATAAAGTTGGCTATTGATCCTCAATCCTGGTCCTGGGCTCTTCTTCCACTGTCTTCCAACTGCTTTGCTCTATACTTCTCTTTGCACAAGGATGGCTAAAGGTTGGGACAAAGGGAATGCTCAATCGGGTATAGTTTCTTTACTATGATTCTCCTCCTTTCAAATGGGACCCCTAACCCTTCTTTTATAGGCTAGAAGAAGCTAGGTATTTGGTCGAGTGACCGACCATGCATGGTCGAAAGGTTTAGTTAACTTACCCAAAGCTGTGTGTTCCATCAACAACTTTCCTTTTTTTGTGCTTTTGTAGGTACACGCTGGATGTCTTGGGTCAACTAGCATGTACACACGTCCAGTAATGGATCAGGGCACGTGGGCCTTTATAAATGGAGTTTTTTAGAAGAGTTGTTTAGTAGTGTCTTGGAAAAGAAGGAATATGAGATGGCCTGATGCCAGGTAAACATTTTTGGTGCAAAGTAGGGTTATAACACCAGGTTAGGCCCAAATGACTTCTCCACCTAGCTCCAACACCACAACCATATAACCCTCATAGATAAAAGATGGTGACGCAGAAATGGATCTAGAAGACACGATATGGCGGGAGTAGACCTGGAGCAACTGGAACAAGCTTATTAGCACTAGAAACTTTATACCATCCCTCCAAACCAGTTGAGAAAAGTACACAAGATCTTCCTCAACTCCACAACAGGCTCCACCGCTAGATCTAGCTTAGGTTTTGGCATACAAGGAAACACACAGAAAGAGAAACACAAATCTCAGAAAGATGAAAAGAAAAGAGGAGGGAAATCAATCAACAAGCTCATCCAAGAGATCAGACATTTTATGGTCAACTCCAGTCAGATCCATCTCATATCTGACAGCTTTCCCCCTCTCCCCTCCCCATCCTCTTCATGAAGATCATCTCCTGGAATATAAGGGGAATCAACAGTCGTAGTAAGCAGAAGCTACTAGAGGAGATTATCATAGCAGAAAAACTAGACATAATAATGCTTCAAGAAACAAAATGTGCCACTGTAGAAATGGATAAAATTCTCCCTAGTTGTTGGAAGTAAGGGAAAGGTATCTACACTGATGCTACGGGTGCAACAGGGGGATTGCCACTTCTTTGGAACCCAAGCTTAGTCACCCTGGATAATTTGTTCACAACTAGATGGTGCATATTTGCCACATACCGACTCATTGGCTCCAACAAACTTGAATACCTAAAACATTTCTATGGACCAACCACACCAAGGGACAAAAATGCCTTCTTAAGGAATCTGGATAGACTGGCCATCCTAACTGCAGGGAACATATGGATTCTTGGAGGGGACTTCAACTTGATATGCAATCTGGATGAGAAAAGAGGAGGAACACGCCAAATCGAAGCGGAGTCTGGGAACTTTCAGGGCCTAATCGACAAACTAGGACTCATTGACATAGACACTCCAAATGGCATATTCACCTGGATGAATCAAAGAAATGGCTCTCATAAGATAACTTGTAGGCTAGACCGCTTCCTTCTCTCTGATTCTCTCATGATGGAAGGCACAACACTAGAAGTGCGCATTCTTGATGTCCATGGGTCGAATCATTGGCCCATCCAACTTTGGCTTGACATCCCTGCCACTCCAGGATGTAAACACTTCAGGATGGAGCATTTTTGGCTCAATCACCTAGACTTTCAACAAAATGCCCACACTTGGTGGTTGGAGGCGTTAGTTCCACACATATCCAAGATTTATATATTCCAGCATAAACTCAAAAACTTCAAGAAAAAGCTCAAGACTTGGAACAAACAAAAAATCAGAAATATCTTTGAAGCCCAAAAGAAACTAACAGATCAAATGGGAATCATACAAAGCCAAATCCATGATCAGGGCATCTTTGAGGATGTCAAAACATAGGAAGCATCAATAAGACAAAAGCTGGAGGAAAGAAAAGCCCAAGAAGAGATATTATAGAGGAAAAAGTCCTGCATCTAATGGATAAAGGAGGGCGATCGAAACACCGAGTTCTTCCACAGGTCTACCATTCAAAGAAGACATGCAAACCACATTACACAATTGATCACAAAAAATGGGCAAACTCTCCAGTCTCATGAGGATCTAGAAGCGAAGCTGGTTACCTATTATCAAAATCTCTTGATGGAACCCTAGGGGGAAATATCTCAAGCCATAGCACAAGTCATGCAACACATACCTTGTACAATCACAAAGGAATACAATGAAACTCTGCTACGGCCCATCACGCTCGAGGAAGTGGATCAGGCACTCCACGACACCCCTATGGGAAAATCTCTGGGACCGGATGGTTTCACTTCATACCTTTTTCATCATTGTTGGCAATTGATCAAGGAAGAGGTGTGGGAAATCATTGAAGACTCCAGAGTCTCAGGTCAAGTCCTTTCAGCCCTTAACGCTACCTTCCTCACCCTAATTCCCAAAGAAGAGCCAGTAAATCACCCCAAACAGTTCCGACCAATTGCTCTCTGCAATGTCATCTACAAGATCTTAACTAAGGTGATCGTCAGGAGACTTAAGCCTATCCTCCCCTTCATCATTTCAACAGAACAATTAGGGTACATGAAAGGAAGAAAAATCTTGGATAGTGTCATCCTGGCACATGAAGTGATCCACTCTTTACAGAATACTCGCACTCCAGGTATGATTTTAAAACTTGACCTTTCTAAATATTTTGACAAGTTAAGTTGGGGCTACATGCGCTCGATGCTCCTAGCCTTTGGTTTTGACCCCTCTTGGGTAGACTGGATCATGAATCTCACCTCCTCTACTTTATTTTCAATCCTCATCAATGAAGCCCCTTCTCACCCCTTCTCTCCCACTAGAGGGATCAGACAAGGAGATCCTTTCTCCCTGTTCTTCTTCATTATCATGGCAGAAGGTCTTAGCCACTCCATCCAAGCCTCTATAGAAAATAAGGCACTGACAAGACTACCCTTGCATGGAATATATCCTCCAATCTCTCATATTCAATTTGTTGATGATACTGTAATGATGGGTTCCCCTATAGTCCATGAGGAGCAAACAATCCTCTCCATCATTCAAACCTTTTGTAAGGCATCGGGAATGGAAATTAATAAGGATAAATACCATATCTTCTTATTCAACAACCCATTGTTGATTCAACTACACATTACATAAATCTTGGGTTTCACTCGAATCTCCCTTCCGTCCAAATATCTAGGTATCCCCATCCTTGACAAAGCCCTCAAAAATAGCTCCTGGGAAAGTCTCCTCGCCTCTTTTTCGAAAATACTCTCCTCTTGGACCTATCATGCTCTGAATATTCCCAACTGCCTCACCCTTCTCAAGTTCGTGCTACAGGCCTTTCCAATCTACACCTTCTTAGCCCTTGCAGCCCCTAACTTCGTTCTCTATGCTATTAGAACCCTGGAAAGAAAATTTCTTTGGAAGGGGTTCAAAATAGGGAAAAAACTGGTGATGATCAGATGGGAAAAGATTTGCATACCTAAGGCTCAAGGGGGTCTAGGAATAAAATAACCCTCAACTATGAAAAAAGTCCTAAGTGCTAAGATCTAGTGGAGATGGCTAAAAATACCTCAAGATCTATGGGCCAAGCTTTGGAGAAGAAAGTACACACTCAACACAGTGAAACAAAACCTCATCATATGGAACAAAGACACCCCAGGCTCCTTGATCTGGATGGATGCCAAGAAGAATTGAATCTTAGTGGTCAATCACGCCTTATGGGAAATCTGTAATGGTCAAACAACCTTCTTCTGGAATGAATCATGGCAGCAGTTATCTATTCTAGTGAAAGAGGCATGAGATGACACCTTCTTCACCTTGTCTACCCAAGAGGTAATGAAAAAAGTAGTAGATTACTGGAAGGACAACTCCTCGGATGCCACTTGGTGATGCTGGAAATCCACAGGAGAGGACCTTCACATTGAAGTGCACTTGGACCTACAACCCTGGTACAACCTGACCAACGCCATGAAAATTCCCATTCTTCTAGGAAGGGACATCTTACGATGGGGAAATTCCTCAAGGGGCACTTTCAACATCCAAGAAGCGTATGCCGTCAAGGAAAATTTCAATCTCGTCCCCCTGGGAAAATTTGGAACAAAATATGGTCACTAAAGCATTGGCCCAAAATCAATATCTTCCTTTGATTGGTGGTGCATGGTATCATTCTCACTTGGGACAATATCATAAAACGGGGTTTCACAGGGCCATCCATATGCTTGATGTGCATGAATTAGGCAGAAATGATGAATCATCTCCTAAACATTTGCCCCTTCAGCACCCAAGTTTGGTATCAATGGACGTCTATCATGCACACTTCAGGTCGCAAGCGGGACAACATAAGCACAACCATCGAAGAGTGGAGAGATGTGGCCTTCCAATTTCCCATACTAAACAGCATATGGAAGTTACTCCCCGTTTTCATCCTCTACAAACTCTGAAAGGAAAGGAATTGAAGAATCTTTCGGAACATTCATCATGATTGGAAACACTATTGGACCTGAAGCTGCACCAACATAATAGAAACAATCAGCCTGCAACATTGGAATGAAACAGACCTAACCTGTCCAATTCAAGAACAAAGCATCTTGAAAAACTGGAATCTCACTACAAAACAGAGTTCGCCCTCCACTCCTCAAAATCATTCCTTCGGGGATAGGCCCTCTCATTGGTCCTCTCCTCTTGATGATTTTATCAAATTGAATTTCGATGGAGCCTCCAAAGGGAATCCGAGTGTAACAGGCTTCAAAGTGGTCTTTCAAAACTATCAGGAGAACATATTACTCGTCACTGCGGGAAGCTTAGGCCATACCACAAACAATGTTGCATAACTATGGGGGCTCACAAGAGGTTTGCAATTGGCTCTAGAAAATAATTTCCATAAACTAATAGTGGAAGTTGATTCACAAGTAATACTCAATATCTTTCAGAAAATCCTGAACAGGGTAGATCTAGAACAAATCTCGCCCTGTTGGTGACAATCTTATGAACTCAGGACAGTTACGATGCTTATCCGACCCAATCAATCCCTCATCCCCTTTCATGTGAGATGGAAAGAAAATCATAATGCTGATGATCTCACCAATATTGGAATAGACCTGGAGGGACCAAAAATTCTTTTCCAAGATTCTATCCACTAGATGCATCCCATCCTCTAGAGATGCAAGGAAAAGGCTCTAGCCATTGACAATTCCCCATATGGGGTGATAGTGTCGCCCAGGTGTCAAATGGAAAGGATAGGTGATGACCAACATGGCACCAACCACGTGATATGTGCGTTCCTTCCCCTCTCTCCATCGCCATGCATTTAACATAGATCCTTTGTAACTAGGGCACCATTACTCCTAGTGCACCCTACTCTAGCCTCCCGTCCCCTCGTTGGATCAGTTCAATGGATCAGTATTTACTCTGCTCGTGTGTTTCCTCCTCCACCAACACTATTTGCACCATGAACCTCACCAGGCATGTTCTTAACTTTATTCTCTCTTGGCCGAGTCCTCCAGTAGACTGTTCTCTCTCCTGCTACTCCTTGTCTTCCTTAACTTTCTTCTTGTGCTTTCTTTCCCTCACCACGCCTCAGGAATGCCGAGAAAGAGAGGGAAATCCAAACTCAGCTCATCTTAGCAACCAAATCGACTGCGCTTGGCACTCTGTCCCCTGCCTGCACCCTCTCACAGTTTATCACCCTCCTTGCCAACCTCCTTAGTGCTGTCTGAACATAGCCTCAATGGTCTTTCTCCCCTCTCCTCTCCCTATGCATGCATGATTTAATGGTTTGATCTCTTGGGAAACTCTCTAGGTTTGAGCCCAGGGCCAGTCTCAGACTTGGTCTCCACTTTGCAACCAGCTCCAGTCATTCCTCCTAATTTTCCTGTGACTTTGAAACATGATCCTTCTCCAGTCCATTCTCCCCCATCCCAAGCTCACCGCGCCCAAGCTCACAGTGAGGATTTCGACGCCAACCATGGAAATCAACAAGAGCAACCTCAGTCCTACACAAACTGTGTCTCCTGCATAAATTTTCAAGAAGGCCTTGAAATTATGTAAGGCCTAGTTTTCGAATTATGACAGGATTTGGATGACCTACGTTTTATCTTGGAAATCTTGGAAGGGAACGAGACACAATTCCTGCAAATACTTTCAGCATTGTAGGGAGTGTGCCACCCCTTTGATGTGGAACCAAATTCATCAAGGAATGAACAGTCGATCTTGGCACCAACTGTGCATGGGATTTCAGAGGTTGAAGCAACACCAGACATGACTCCAATGCCCACCGCCCAAGATGCATGGCCACAATACAAGCCTACAACTTGAACTGCACAATTGTCTCTTTTCATGGTCAACTAGATGTTTAGATTCTATTTTTCCACTTGTATCTTTTAGTTATATTTTTTCTAGTTTATCTTATGTCAGTCTTAGCCGAAATGTTAAATCAGTTTCCCCCATGGGGTGATGTTACTTTTTTGGTTAGACACTATCCTATGACTGGTATATTAATACTTTGGTTCTCTACCTATTAGGTTGTCTGAATTGGTTTCCCCTCGAGGCAATTTAGTTATTACAGTCTGGGTTAAACTGTTGATGCTGTAATTTTTTATTTTGTAAGGATTTTTATAGAATCTTACTTACAAAAATAAATAAATATTGAAAATAAATCTTCAACATTCATCTCCATAACTAAATAAATTTATCCATGATCTCATAGAAATTCTAGAGAAAATTTCTTGATAGACTAAAGAAATATACACAAATTGAAAGAGATACACATTCTTCAAAAACGGGGTTGAATCCTCTGATAGACTCCGATGTATTTAGTCAATACAGTGGTCCTTAGGTCTCTAGAGAAACCCAATGCCTAGGATTCAAATATTCCCAACCATTTACAAAGTATTCAATTCTTCCTTTTATCCGCTCTCGCATTCTAAGATTATACATATCTATGTGTAATTACTTTCCCATAATAGAAAAAAAAGGATGAGGTGTGTCCCACTTCTTTGATAAACTATGGGAAGTTTGTTGGCATCTAATTCTCCACTAATTTGTGGTGTCATAGTAATTTTCCAATCGTCCCACCTTGTCGAATATTTAGGATTTCACCTTTCTAAATATAAAATCATTTTGAATGTAGCTAAAATATGTAGCTAAGCACATTTGGAAAAAAATGAAAACATATTCATGAGCTTCAACAATATGTATGTCTCTCAAAGATAGATCTCCACTAGAAATTTTTTTACCCAAAAAATCATTCAAGGTGACTTCTAAGTCATCTATAGGGATATTTTTTTCATTCCTGTCCTAATCCCAAAAGTTTCCCTGAGTTGTGAATAACTCAACATAAACAGTCTTTTCTTTTTTGGTATCCATCTCAGCTTGTGCAAGTTCAACAAAATTGTTGATGAATTGAACCGCAATGGTTTACTCTCTTTCAAAGTGAAAACAAGCTTGAAAAACTATAGACTATAATGAGTATGTAAAATGGAAATCTTTGACGATAAGAATTCACATTTTTTCTTTAAATTATTCATATCTCAAAGAAATTGTTACACTTGATGTAGTCAAAGCAATGACCACCCTCGATCCATATTTTGTTTGAAAACCAATGGTTAGATCCAATACATACTCTGTATTAAAAGGTTTAATATGTGATTTATTTTCCAACAAGAATAGAAGACCAATGAATAAAATCCTTGAAAAAATATTTTCCAATGCAGAAGAAAAATATCTTTGCAATAATTGCCAAGTTTCCCAAGAGATATTGTTGTACAAGAGATTCTGAACCATCTCTGATTCTCTATGGAATTGTGCTAACTTTGTAGCATAACCATATTTCACAAACTCCAAGACTTCTATTATATATCTTGAATACAAATATGGGTGATTGAAGTTATATTTGATAAAGATTACCAAGCGCCAATACTACTAGAAAGATTAGAGGAAGGTCAATCCTCTTTTGAATTAGTATTGATAATTGGAATCCAATCAACAACATGGTTTTCATATTATTTTTTCATATAGGGCTTGCCATAAACATCCAAAATAATAATTTCATTTTCTCATCTGTAATATGCCCAAACTTAACCGATAGACATTACAGTGTAGAAAATACACATAAAATCGAAATTATTCTGCTAACAAAATTCATGTAGTTTACCAACAAAAATTTTACATAGATTTAACCATTATGATACTAATAAATTAATGCATCTACAACATGTTGAAATAAAAATAAATGTATCTAATTAAATCATTACGAAAACACATAATTCATCCCCATTGATGGAGTAAAAAATCACAACAGTTAACTCATAAATTAACTCAGAAAATACATAAACACTTATCCTTTTAAAATAATTGTGCAACTAGCTTCTTTGAATTGATGTTCCTCCCAACCATAGAATTGTTGCTCCATATCTAAAAAAAAGTCACTCCCAAGCTATGGCTAATAATAAAAAATAAAAGGGTGTCTCTCATTGTCCACTCATAGTTCAGATATCCCTCAACCCATTGGAATTATCCTACAACTATTTTGATTTCCACTAGCTCTCTTCCTCTTGACCTACCCAACCCAAGGAATATACCCCTTAATTTCTCTTAGTCCATCGGGTGTCCCATTCATTTATTAGGGTTTATCTAGCACATGTAACTAGGAATATCACTACTCATAAATCAAGTGAACTCACTACTAAGAAAACTACCAGGAAAACTGCTAGGAAAACAATAGCAACAAGCTTGTTTCTCCAATGCAACTCTCACATGAGTTCACTCTTCAATCCTGAAACCTAGTTCTTCTACAAGCATGGAAACTTTATTCTTTAGTCTTTGTCTCCAAAAACACTCCAAAATTCTCCAGAATTCACCCTCCATTGTTTTTCCACCTCCAATTCTCTTTTTCCTTGTTCTATGCTTGTTCTTCATGCAAAAACATGACTATAAAAATTGTTTTTTCTCCCCATATGGATTTCCTCTATTTTCACAAGCCAGTTGATTGCTCACTCTTCCCAATGTTTATTGTTGTAATATTCCATATATAAAAAATTATGCAGAACATAAATAAATAGCTAGAAATTTAATATGAACAACAATATAACCATAACAACACCACAATAATACCAAAATGATATCAGAATAATACCAGAAAGAGAACTTTGATTACTGAGGGCAATGTTCACTTTCCTCTTCAAGGGAGAAACCTCTAGAAGAGAATATCTCTATTACAATAATATCCAAGACAAAAGTTCTCATACCCTTGATTCCTATTTATACTAAATATGTCCATCAAAAGAACCATGTAGAGGAAGATCCTTCTAGAAGTGGAAGCTTCAATTAGGTCTTCTTACATTGGACTTATTATTCCTTATTGCTAGGCCTTATTAATATTGACCTTTATTACCTGGAAATATATTATTCTAACTACGTGAGGGTTTGGGTCCCTAACATGTCCTCCCCCTTAAAAAAAACCTTGTCCTCAAGGATTGAGATGGGGAAATTGCTGCAGAATGGTAGTTGGTTCCCAAGTGGCATTTGTTGGAGTTGTATCTTTCCACTGGACTAACACTTTCTTAATGTTTCATTGATGTAGATGATGCTCATGCTGGTCCAAAACTACTTGTGGTTGTAGCCAAATGGAGACTTCTTCATCCAACTCGAGAAGGTTGGTTTGAGTTTGGCACTTAGTTCCAATCACCTTCTTTAAGAAGGAAATATGAAAAACAAGATGGAGCTTAGAATGACTAGGCAAAGCTAACTAATATGCCACATGTCCCACATGATTGAGAACAATATAAGTAACATAAAATTTGGGCTCTAGTTTCTAACAATTGTCAGCCTTGAGGGACTTTTGCTTGTAGGGTTGCGATCGAAGAAACACCTGATATCCTTCTGCAAATTGACGTTCAGAGCAACCTTGATATGGTTGTTTCTTCATGCAATTCTAAGCCATGAACAAATTCTATTTGAGGGTATGGAGAATAACCTCTTGAACTATAAGCGTTTTTTCAACTTCCTTGATCTTCGCGACACCTGGAAAATATGAGAGAACTAAAGGTGGATTTTGTCCATATACTGGTTCAAAAGGAGTCATGCAGGAAATTGTAGTATGAAGTCTTGTACCACCATTCAACTAGTGGTAACCATTGAGCCCATTGATTTTGCCTTTCCGATGCAAAACACCTCAAATATGTTTCCAAACACTTGTTGACAATTTCAGTTTGACCATCAGTCTGGGGATAATAAGTTGTGCTGAGATGCAATTGGGTGCCTTGTAGCTTGAATAGTTCTTGCCAAAAATTACTAGTGAAAGTTGGGTTGCGATAAGAGACAATAGAATGTGACATGCCATGAAGCTTGAAGACCCGATCCATGAAAATTTGAGCGACAGTGGATACTGTAAATGGGTGTTGAAGAGCACATAAATGAGCATACTTGGAAAGATGATCAACTACCACCATGATGAGTGATGTATTGCCCGATTTAGGTAAGCCTACTATTATAACCCTATATTTCATAGGATCACCTAGTGATTATTATCCCTTCTTCTAGTTACATTATGTTGTAAATAATATTTTTATTCTGCAAATGATTTACAAAAGAGAAAGAAAAGAAAAAGAAAAAGAAAAAGAAAAAGAAAGAAAGAAAATAAAAAGAAAAAGAAAAAGAAAGAAAGAAAAGAAAAAGAAAGAAAATACAAAAAATCAAAGGAGGGTATAAAAATAGAAAAGAAAATGATAAGAACCCCATGGAATAATGTGGCTTGATTCATACTATCTAACCATGATCAAGTTATTTCAAGTTATGCAGATAGGATAGTGAATAAGCTTGGCTAAACAATCTAATCTTAGCCAAGTTAGATAAGTTAGTGAATAAGTTTGATCAAACAGTTTAAGCTTGGTCAAATGTCCTAAGTTAGAGTAATGTTTAACCCAACAGTTTAATTTGGGTTAAGGTACTAGGTAATTAGAATATGAAATAGGTTAGAATGTATTATTTCAATAAATTGATGAAAGATTGATTGAATTCTTTTGATTTGAGTTAAAATGGTGTATTTTTGACCCTTTGGTGACAAAATGAAGAAAGGGTAAGCTGAAAAAACCCAAAATATTATTTTATCCTAATTTTTGTGGTGATATGACATGTTTGGCGCATTTTTTTAAAGGGTGTGTTGATCTCAACAACCAATCAACGTGCGCTCAG
>ML821031.1:31227-69966 GCA_009831015.1 Picea engelmannii | reverse complement strand
AATTAATTAATTAATTGTCCTGAATTATTAATTGTTTAATGTATATTAATTAATTGATTGATTGATTAATTAATTAACTCATTAAATATATGGGTAATGAATTTAAGTTTAATAAATTTTAATTTATTAAAAGAAAACTTAACATATTGAAAGAGGGAACCATTAAGGAGAAGGGGATAAGGTGGTTGGCATTAAATGGAGGGATAAGGTGGATGGTATTGAATGAAGGGAGGAGGCAGTGAATGGGAAGGAGGATATGAGGGGGCAAAGACATTCGAGAGAGCACCTTTGATTTTGGGGGCAGGGAGAATTATTTTGGATATTAGGAGACTGTATTGGAGCATTTTCTAGAGGAGGGATTGGAAAACTATATTTCTGGTTTTTGTCTTGAGGAATTTGTTGCACTGTTACACGGGAGCATATGTTGCTGGGAGTTTTGGGCTCGGGGGCCAGGAATCCTTACAGAATCCTGGAGCTAGGGAGCTAGATAGGCTCTATTCCTAGTTGGCTGGGAGGTTAGATGGTTTTGGGTAGAGCATCGGGTAGAGTTGAGGACAACAGTAGCATCATTTAGAGGTATGCATTTTCATTATTCTGCTTTGTTATGTAATTTGTTATGATCTGCTCATTAATTTAATTATGTTATCATGCTGTTAATTTCTAAATTATGTTGAACAATGAGTTATTGTTATTATGTTGAATATAGTGTAGAATGGAAATCATTATAGAATTTAATGTTTAAATTTTTGTTAACGGTCCATTTGAACAACCCATTACACAACTTAGAACCCCTGAAAGACTTTCTCCTAGAATAGATTTTGATCAAAGGTTTCTCCGAGAGTTTAAGAAGTTAGAATATCTAGTATCAAACCTTTATCATTCTTTGTATAAAGCTCACTTTCAACAGTCAGTTGAAATTTTTGCCCTTATTATTGCTGCAACTTCTCTCAATCCTAAAAAACCTCATTTTGTATCTCCTAGCCCTACATCATCTAGCTCTTTTGTCACTTCCCCACCAATCACATAGGTTGTCATTTAAACTCCTACACCAATCATGGCAACAATATATGCTCCCCTAGTGTTAGTTTCTCCCTTACATGCCATGCCACATGACTATCAAACCAGGCTTCCTTAGTTTGATGGTACTAGACCCCTTAATGCACAACAACATGTAGATAAATCGAATGATTACTTTGATTTGTAGGAAGTTGATGAGGCAGATGTCCAGATGAGATTTTTTGCACAAAGATTAACTGGTGATCTCAAAAAATGGTTCAAAGAATTACATGTTGCTAGCATCACTGATATTGATGCTTTTCACCAAAGTTTTCTTGATAGATGCGAGGTAAAGAAAAACCCTCTCCAAATTTTAGCAGAATATGAAAATATCAAAAGGAATCAAGGGGAAACGGTACACGACTATTGTATTCGTTTCAACAATCTCTATAATGCAATTCCTTTTGATATCAAACCTCCTCAAGGTTTGGCCTTAATCAAGTTCCCTAATGGATTTGATGTTGATATGTCCTACCAACCGAGAGAAAGAAATTCTACCACTTTAGAAAATATGCAGATAAGTGCAGTGAGTGTTGAAGAAAATCTATTAGCTAGAAGAGATAGGCAAAGACCATAAAGAAGAGTTGCAATTAAAGAGGAACCTTCCACTTCTACTTCAGATACCAAAATTGATTCTTTGTAAACAAATGGACAAAAATCCTCCTATTGAAAATGGACATATTGTAAATAAATGACAGAAATCCTCCTAGAGAAAATCAACCTGCTCCTCAGATTCAAAATCCAAATTTCAGAAGGAATCCTCCCCAAATTAGACATAGAGAGCCCAGAGACCAAAGGGAGAAAAGAGGGCCTGATCAGCAGATTAGGCCACCACTTCAAGAGAACTATGTTGATGAAGGGGAAGAGATAATTGAGGATTTGGATGACATTCACATAAAACTTATGGGGGTTAATGATAATGAGTCCATCTTTCTCACTCGGGAAGAAAAGGATCTATTTCTCCTTTCATAGACAGAGGTAAATGAGGAAGAGGAAGAATCTAAACAACAAACTTTCAAAAATGCAATAATGGAAGTCCACAGAAAATATAACCTGAGAAAAAATAAGTCTAACGACAACCCAACTAAGAAGGCTGCTGAAACTAAGAAGGTTGTTGAAACTAAGAAAGTTTTTGAAGCTAAGAAAACCTTAGATACTACTCCTATGAAACTTCATGAAAAGAATGATTCAGAGACTCCTCCAAAAAGAAATCTTGAATCTTCATGAAAAGAATGATTCAGAGACTCCTCCAAAAAGAACTCTTGAATCTTCATGAAGAACATATCAAGCTAAGGTTGCATCCACAAGTCATCCCAACACTACTGCACAGAAAACTGTGACTGACAAATCATAATTGCAAAGACAAAGAAGAACTTCAACCACTTTCATCTTGGAAAGTGAATTAGCCAAACTGAAGATTCCTATTGCTTTGACAAAACTAATGAACAAAGATGCTTACAGATCACAAGTGATCAAAGAATTAAGCATTGAACTAGGATTAGGCACAAAAGCATTAAACATTGGATCAGGGGTATGCACAGATACTGTGAATGTTGTTAATGATCAACTTGATTTGTTGTTTGGTCCTGAGGTTGAGGGACAAAATGACAATGGTTTTGTTCCTCCTTTTTATATCAGTCTAAATATTCATGACAAGACATTACATAACACTATGTTGGATTCTAGTGCTTCTCACAATCTTATGCCCAAGGCTATGATGGAGAAGCTGGGGCTTGATCTCACTAGGTCTTACAAAGAATTATACTCCTTTGAATCCAACAAGGTTAAATGAATAGGTCTGATTAAATATCTATGTATTACCTTGGCACAGATCCCAGCTAAGAGCATAGTCATGGATATTGTGGTTGCAGACATTCCTCCAAAATATGGAATGTTATTATCTAGATCATGGGGTGCTAATTTAAAGGGAACTTTGTAGTTAGATATGTCTTACGCCACCATCCCTGTATTTGGACAACACAGAACATTGTACAAAGATACTTTGATGAAGTACATGGTCAACAGTCAAGACAAGCCACATAACTATCCCCTGTACTATGTTCATATTGACCTAGCATCCTTCATTTTATATAATGATGTTGATTTGGATAGTCCAATTGCACAGTTGGAAGATGATGCATCTAGCATGGAATAAAGTAAAGCAATCACTGAGGAAAGTAAAACTGTGACGGCTGAAAATGATGAATCAAAAGAAAATTTTTGGAGTATGGATTTTTATGGAGTTGTTAGCAAAGGAGTTGGAACTGGGGTATGAGTACATAATCATAAAGCAAGGTATTCAAAAACTCACTCTTATAAATTAAATTTCCAGTGGACCAATAACATAGCTGAGTATGAAGCATTGGTGCTTGGCCTGAAGCTATTGAAGAAACTTGGTTCCAAAAGGATTATTGTAAGGGGTGACTTTGAACTAATCATCAAACAAATTAAAGGTGAGTATGTTGCTAAACACCGTAGGCTCAAAGCTTATAGAATTTTTTTTTTAGATTTTCCAGAATGTTTCACTGAAATTGACTTGTAGGTTATTCCCAGAGGCCAAAACATACTTGCAGATGGATTGGCTACTTATGAAGCCACATGCAAAATACCTTTCCATCCAAATCATCAATACATAGTAGAGGTGAAATGGAGGTCGACTATTCCATATAATATCAGGTACTGGCAAATATTTGGCAACGATGAACAAATTGAGGATTTCCTGCAATCCAAAAATGATTTTGAGTGTACAAATATAGATTTAGGTACTGAAGATGATAGTGTAAATAAATCATACTTAGAAAATGATAGTGTAAATAAATCAGACTTAGAAAATGATAGTGTAAATAAAGTAGATTCAGATGAAATAATTGATAAAGATGAAGACTTAGATATTTTGTAATTGAAGAATAATGTTTTACCTAGAGGTTTGGTTCCTTTAGAAGAGTTGTTTGATTTCAACGATGTAGCAAAAAAGACAAATATTGAACCTAGTGGAAAGGAGGTTGAGGAATGTAATATAGGAACAGAGGAAAAACACAAAAGTATAAAATTATCTAAATATTTACCCTTGATAAAAAACGCAAATATATTGAACTATTTAAGGAATTTGTATATGTCTTTTCTTGGATCTATGAGGATTTAAAGGCTTATGACACCAATATCATACAACACAAAATCCAAATAAAAGAAGAACATAATCCTTTCAGGAAAACACTTAGGATAATCAATCCAAAGTTACTTTCCCTGATAGAAAAAGAGATTAAAAAGATGCATGATGCCAAAATAATAGTCCCCTTAAGATTTTCAAAATGGGTTTTGAATCTGGTTCCCACTAGAAAGAAGATTGGAGAAATCAAGGTTTTCATTAATTTCAAAAACCTCAACAAGGTTTCCCTCAAAGCCAACTATCATCTACCTAAAATGGATCACATATTACAAAAGGTAGTTGGATCCAGTAGGATATCTTTGCTAGATGGTTTTTCTGGCTATAACCGAGTCCTTGTCTATCCTGATGACCAAGTGAAAAAAACTTTCACTAAACCCTAGGGAACTATCATGTATGTGAAAATTCCCTTAGGTTTAATGAATTTTGGTTCCACTTTCCAAAAAGAAATGGACATTGCCTTTGTGGATGAGATTGGTAGATTCATAGTAATATATTTGGATGATGTTATTGTCTACTCAAAATCAGATGAGGAACATTTACAAAACCTCACACGAGTGTTTGAGAAGTGAAGAAAGTTTGGGATCTCATTAAATCTCAAGAAAAATCTTTTTGGTTTAGAAGAAGGAAAACTGCTAGGGCATATAATCTCTAAATATGGAATCAAGATAGACCCCAACAGAATTGTGGCCATCCAAAAGTTAGACCATCCTAGGAACATTAAGGAATTGCAATCCTTCATAGGAAAAATAACTTTTCTGAGAGTATTCATACCCAATTTGGCATAACTCCTCAAGAACATTACAAATATGCTTAAGAAAGATACAAAAATAAAGTGGAACATAGAAGCTAAGCAGTCCTTTGAGAAAGTAAATCATGTACTTACACAAGCCCCTGTATTAATCAGTCCAGATTACACTAAATATTTATATTTATTCTGTTTTGCATCTGAACACACCATTGCAACGGTCCTTTTGTAGAAAAACGGTGAAGGCCATGAACAACCCATAGCTTTTTTCAACAAGTCATTGAGAGATGCTGCACTGAACTAAAACATAATGGAGAAACATGATTTTGCCTTGGTAAAAGCAATTAAATATTTTAGGGTCTACATTCTCCATTCACATACCATTTCTTTTGTTCCAAATGCAGTGGTGAAGGACATTTTGACTCAGGATAACCCATATGGTAGGAGAGAGAAATGTATTGTTGTGATTGTGGAATATGACATAGAAATCAAACCAAGTAAACTAATCAAGGGTCAAGGTTTGGCCAAACTGATGGCTAAATCAAATTTTCATGCTTTAGACATAAACTTCTTATCTCTAGTTGATGAACAGGGAGAGAAGGCGACTCCACATGTCAAAGAGGTATTCTCAAATTCTCTATGGTACACAGACCTTATATTTGTCTTGAATAATTTACAAGCTCATCCTGGATTAAAAAAGACTAAAGCCAGATTGTTAAAACTTGAAGAATTGAAATATTACATTCTAGATGGAAATATTTACTGGAAATATGTTGGAGGCATTTTACTTAATTGTCTATTAAATGATGAAGCTGACAAAGCATTGCAGGATTTCCATGAAGGAGATTGTGGTGGGCATCTAAGTTGAAGATTATTGCTAACAAGATCCTTAGAGATGGTGTTTACTGGCCCACCTTGTTTGTAGATGTTCATAAACAGGTAATCTCCTGTCACAAGTGCCATGTCTTTGAAGGTAAAAGGAAACTTTTTCCTTTTCCTTTGAAACCTATTTCTGTGGACACTCCATTCCAGCAATTGGGTTTGAAATTTATTGGCGAGATTCACCCACCTTCTTCAGGCCAACATAAGTTGATCCTCACAACTACAGACTACTTCACAAAGTGGATTGAAGCAGTACCCTGTAGGCAAGCCACAAACTCAGTCATTATTAAATTCTTGAAAACTAATATTTTGTCTCATTTTGGATTCCCTAGGAAAATCATAACTGATAATGTAACAACTTTCAGATAAAAAGCTAATAGAATTTTGCAGTAAGTACCAGATTACTTTGGGACATTCCACAACCTATTACCCTCAGGGAAATGGGTTAGCTGAGTCCTCAAATAAAATTTTGGTGAATATCATAAAGAGTATGTTGCAGAAAAATAAAAAATATTGGCACAACAAGTTGGTTCATGCACTTTGGGCTGAGAGGATGACAACAAAAAGATCAATTGGTATGTCCCCATATCAGTTGGTATATGGAATTGATGTTGTTTTCCCTACCTCTTTGGGTGTTTCTATTATGAAGTTGTTGCAAGAAGTACAAGAAGAGACTAATGACACCCAAAGCAGCATCAATCAGATGATCCGACTCCAAAAGTACAGAGAGGAGGTGTATAACCAGACACAGGTCATTCAAGAAAACATCAAGAAGATTTATGACAAAAGAACCAAGGAGGATTATTTTGAATTGGGTGATTTAGTACTGAAGTGGGATTACAAAAATGAAGACAAGGGAAATCATGGAAATTTCGACAGTTTGTGGAAAGGCCCTTGCACCATTCATGCATATAGAGGAAACAATGCATTCTTACTCAAGGACAACGATGGGAAAGACCTTCTAGGAGGACCTGTAAATGTTAGGATACTCAAACTTTATGTTCCACCAGAATGAATATCTTAGTCACTCATATCATTGTAAAAACCACTTTACTTTTACTTTTATGTCATGTGTGAGGTGATTTTTTATCATATGGTTGAAGCCCGAAGAGAAGGCCCTAAGACATTGATCTGGATCATCAAATTTACAATCAAAATAAATCAAATCAGTATGCAGACAAATCATCGAGGAAGGAGATTCAAAGTAGTGGGTAGCTGGATTCTTGGCACCTCACAAGGAGAGCACCATCCCCAAGTGGAGCCACTGTTATAACCCTATGTTTCATAGGATCACCTGGTGATTATTATCCCTTATTCTAGTTACATTATGTTGTAAATAATATTTTTATTCTACAAATGAATTACAAAAGAGAAAGAAAAGAAAAAGAAAGAAAGAAAAAAAAAGGAAAAATAAAAAGAAAGAAAAAAAAGAAAAAAAAATGAAAGAAAGAAAATACAAAAAATCAAAGGAGGGTATAAAAAATAGAAAAGCAAGTGATAAGAACCCCATGGAATAATTTTGCTTGATTCATACTGTCTAACCATGATCAATATCTTTCAAGTTATGCAGATAGGATAGTGAATAATCTTGGCTAAAAAATCTAATCTTAGCCAAGTTAGATAGGTTAGTGAATAAGTTTGATCAAACAGTTTAAGCTTGGTCAAATGTCCTAGGTTAGAGTAATTTTTAACCCAACAATTTAATCTGGGTTAAGGTGCTAGGTAATTAGAATAGGATATAGTTTAGAAAGTCTTATTTCAATAAATTGATGAAAGATTGATTGAATGCTTTTGATTTGAGTTAAAATGGTGTATTTTTGACCCCTTGGTGACAAATGAAGAAAGGGTAAGTTGTAAAAACCCACAAAATGATTTTATCCTAAGTTTTGCAGTGATATGAAATGTTTGGCACATTGTGTTAAAGGGTTTGTTGATCTCAGAGGCTAATCAACGCGCGCTCAGATCTACAGTCGACAAAGAATATTAGACCCCCATTGACCTTTCTACCTTTAACGGTGGGGGGCGGGTCCGAGTTGGTGGTATTCCCTGAGAAGGCCTCTCATAACATGTCTCCTTATTGTTAACTCAAACCCCCCTCACTCCTTACCACTTACCGCCTAAACCCCCTCACTCCTCACCCATATGACCTCCGCACTCCACCCCCACCCTCCACTACCATGTCTCCATGTCACACTCCACTCACCTGTCACCCGTCACATCTCATCCACCCATTGGCCATCCACTACCATCCACGTCTCCTCAATCCACCCATTAGCCACTCAATTTCGTCCACATCACATCCGATATGTCCGTTGGCCAATCAATGCAGTCGGCCATGACCATTACCCAACCGACTCACCATCCACTCCATAATGAACACCCATTTCAACCATTTAACATCATTTTTTCACCATTCTACATTGTTCATCGATCTATAATTAGTCAATGCCATCATTTCCCATTCTCTAGACAACCTCCATCAATATTTTAGTCAACAAACTGCAATTAAAACCTGGTAAACACAGACTACACCATTTCCGTTTGGAGGTATCCGTTTGACGATGGCACCCAAATCCAAATCCTTTGAGACTGTAGACAATACTTTCCTACCTACTCCCATTGATCTAGATCATATCCCCCTGGCTGATAAATATTATTTAATTGTAGAGCTGAAGTGTGAATTCGACTTCTTCGAATTACACTTCTGTCTCAAGGATGTTTTTCTGGATGAGAGCGACGCGATCAGGCTCTGGGAATCTAATCTTCCACTGTATATTTTTCCCCAAACATATCATTTTCTTGAATTTTCCCTGAAATGTCAAGCCCACTACATTCCCAGCCAAAGGGCCATTGTTTCTTCGTCTGGAGAAACACTTTTGACCATCACCCATGAAACGATAAATCAAATATTGTAGATACCCAAAAACGACCCTACCTCCCCCTTCTCCATTGAGATACTGACTGAGATATATTAGAAGTTATCTTTCCCATAGAGATCTCATATCTTTTAACTTTTCCTCCCTGAAGCTGCACAATTTTCGAAAAACAATCCCCCATACCATTCCTTCATCTTCTCAGTTAAAGGAAACCATATCATTTCTTCCCTCTGTTGTCTACTAGGATACTATTCAAATGAGTGGTTAGATGAACCCATTCTGGGTTTTCTATCCATCTTCTCCACTGAAGAAAATTCTACTACACAATTTGACTACAGTCAGTTTCTAGCTGACAACATTCACAAACAACTGTTCAAGTTTTCTACAGAAGGTATGTTCAGTTATTCTTCAATATTGGTGTACGTGTTCCTCTTTTTCCAAGTAGACATATACAACACATCATAGGTTACTTTCTTCCTTTGACACAGAAAAAGGAAGGATGCACATGGCATTCTTGCAAGCACATGTGCCTCATCCCAAGGAAATTTATGACTACAAGAGGTCAACATTTGAGTTTTATATAAAATAGGTGCATCCAGCTGATCAGATGGATATGCATAGACAAATTGGTGAGCTAATTTTCTCCACCCTTTCAAATACCTCCATGACTGTTTCAAATTTGCAGGTTTCCTTAAACAATGTCTAGTCTCAGTTGAAGCTAGAGAATATATCTTCCCTAGAAAAAGATAACAAGATTAAATATCTGAAGGAGATGGTACTCAAGATTGGATATGATCCATCAAATATTAAAGAAGCTGAGGAGATGCTAAAGAAGAAGAATGCTGACATAGAATCCTTAAGGAAACAACTGAAAATCCTAGCCAAAGAAGACCCACACACAAAAGAAATGGAAGAGACTAAAGGCCACAAGGAGGAAATGCTAAAATTGATCACGAAGCATAATCTATAGATCAAGGATATGGAGGCTGAGATAGAGAAGTGTTGACAAACGAAATTGACCGTCTATCAATTGGAAGAATGAGTCTAGTACGGGGTTGTCTAAATAACCCAAGCCATTTGGTATAACTCATTCTGACAGGTTTAATGGCTCCATTGGCCAATCTAAAAGTCCTAGAAGAAACAAATAAAATAAATAAAAGAGATGAAATAACTAACTTGTTGGTGATGAAAGTCACTCCTGGATTGCGGCAGGAGCAGAGCCCGATGCCCATCAGTTTATGTCATGATTTGTGTATGAAAGGGGTGATCGAATGGAAGTAAACTCGGATGATATTGTTTAAACTCTGAAACTAGGCCAGGCATGCATGGGCAAGTGAGGTCTTAGACATACTCCATACAGTGAGTTGTAGTAATGGTGAGTAGGGGGAAGAATTGAATCAGAGAGATGCAAAGGTCTGTTATCAACATGATGTTTCTAGCAGACTGTAGGAGAATGCATTTAAACGTGAGATCTTCTTACATTCAAACGCAGAAAACCAGAGAATACAATAGTGCCACAATAAATCCTTTATCATAACACAACTGCAATAATTCATGTGAATCAGTCAATCATGAACTCCCTCAGTATGAGATGAAAACTAGATGGAATAAGGAAACTGTCTTTCATTAAACAAGAGATCTTACATACAGATGCATAACCAGAGGACTAGAGTGTCTATTAAAATATTACAATCGAGAGCTTTTCTCTACCATCGATCCTTTGAAAAATATCAAAACTAAGTATATATACTCCTAAACATTTTCCCAACAGAGGCCTACTGGAATTTCGGGACGAGGAGTCTCTTCAATCAAATCTGGCCTACACTCCTCTATCATACTCCACCTTAATTCTACATTGCTCGCGCTAGGGGGTAGTTGAGCCTTTAAATGCTGAATTAGCGTGTGCAGGCTTCCCTAGCGAGTCAAGGACTCGGCGTGGCTTTTATGAAAAGAGCCAGTGCAGAGGACCTTCTCGGGTAGACTTTCATCCGGAACATCCATACTTTCCAATTAATGAGTGAGGCAAGGTTTCAACCACCCTCTCTCTTCTTCATTCATTCCCAGCAGGTACCAGAATTTAGATCACGTTGAATCGACGTCTGGAGAACACAGTGCCCCCCTTCTGAAACTCAATTCGGTGCCTTTGGCCTCCTTTTTGTGCATCTCTTTCTATTTTCTCGAGTGACCATGGGCCATGACCCTACGCCTATTTTCCAGAGTGCTTTCGACGTTTCAGGGTTCGTGGATAGGAAGGAGCAGGTCTTCTTTCTTCGAAATCGCCATGGGTGAAATGCCGGGAGGACCTAATCATTGCCACGCGTCCCCCCACTGATCTGACGGTTGAACTAATTCGATAATACTGTGGGCCCGGGTCTGAGATGTCTTTGATGCTTCGCGCTTTGGGGGTGTGAGAGAGCTGTTCCTTATGCTTTGAAACCGCAATGGGAGAAAAGGTAGAGAACCTAATCGCACACCACGTGTTTCTCCAGGATGAATGGCTAAGATCACTCTCGGCGCTTTGGGGCCTGTCTTGTCAAATGATAAACATTAGCACCCATCCTTTAGGCATGGTCCTCTGTGACCGGGTGCCAAAACCATGGGCCTAATTCTGGGCGCTTTTGATGTTTCAGGATTCGAGGTTTCGAGAGGTGAAATGACGAGGAGCACTTACCCCTCGAACTCCTAAATGCCGACGTGACACAGATGTGCCCCGCGCTTCCTTCAGATGAACGACCCAAATAGTATTCGTTATTATAAAGGTGGATGCCTCCATTTACAGGCTCACTTGATGTGACTTGGTGCTAAGACCATGGGCTCGTCTTCAAAGGTTCTTTCGGCGTTTCGCCGATTGATGATTTCAACTGTAAAGAATGGGAGGCTCCTTGTCTCCCGAAACACCGATCCCCGATACGCCGACTGGCCGCCACCTGTCCCAATTGGATCGGGCGACCTAGATTTGCCTTGAACTATGGGCGCTACCCTTCATGCTGAATCCTGGGCAGCTTGACAACCCCAAAAACCCGATGACCATCTATTTTCTTTGTTGGTGAATCTCGACTGCTGACAACCAACACTTCGATCGCTCTCTTGAATCGTAACTGGAAAAGGGATTCTCCCATGCTGCGCTCGGGTGCTTCTCATGAAACCTACAGACCTGGGTACTTTTGCGCCCAACAGAAATTGTCGCTAACATTAGGCTCCATGGGGGATAGAGTCATCCCTATGATGCTCTAAGAACTCATTCTACAGCTTCAATGCCTTGCTATTGGGATATGGAGTCATTTACTAAGTCGAAAATATACAAACAAAAAATGAACAAAGAACTAAAGGACAATATTTACAAACAAAGGAGCCGTCTAAGGCTCAAACAAAACATTTCTTCAGAAAATGCCCATTTACTGGGCTGTTGAAAACCTCTTCACCCTCTAGATCTTGCAACTGGTACGTGTTGTTTGAGAAAACCTCAGATATTTTGAAGGGGCCGATCCAGAGGGCGTAAAACTTGTTGTGTTTTCTCTTATCCTGTCTGGGTGCATCCCACTTAAGTACCAAATCCCCTATCTCGAACTCCTTCTTCCCGACCTTCCTGTCAAAAGCCTGTTTGACCCTCTGTTGATGACTATGAGTTGTGTCCCTCACCTATTCCCTAATCTGCTACACTTCTACTATCTGATGAATCCTTCTGATCATATGATCCAACTCTCCTTCATAATCTTGAAAGAACTTTGCCACAGGTAAGGCGAGCTGAGTGGGAAAAACCGCCTCTGCTTCGTAAACCAGCTAAAAAGGTGAGGTGCCCAGGGATTTCTTCATTGTCACTCAATCAACCCATAAAGCAAATTTCAACTTCGAATCCCAGGCCCTTTTGTTGTCCTCTAATAGTCTTTTGATGATCCTTATCAGGCCCTTGTTGGAGGACTTTGCTAAACCATTGCCCTAGAGATAGTAGGGGGTGGAGTGAATTAGCGAGATATGGAACTGCTCACAGAACTTAATGTGAGGCTCAAATTTGAAAGAAGAAGCATTATCAGTGATGATCTTGCTGGGACAGCCAAACCTGGCTATGATATCCTCTAGGAAGCTGATAATTACTTTGTGGGATGTACTTCTAGTGGGGGCAACTTCTATCCACTTGGTGAAATAATCTGTTGCAGTCAGGATCCATCTGTGCTGGCCACTTGAGGGAGGATGAATTTCCTCGATAAATTCTAGCCCCCACTGTTGAAAAGGTGTTGAAGCTATCATAGGCTTCAGTGGTAGTGGCCCAAGTTGTTGTTTCCCTGAGAACTTTTGGCATTTAACGAATAAAGTGGGCCAGTAATACCCAACCCTAAGGATTTTGTGAGCTGTGGTCTTCCAGAAATGATGCCCCCCACAAAGGCCTCTGTGGAAATCAAACATAACTTTCTGGGCTTCTGGTGGGTTCAGACATCTCAACATCACTCCTAGAGGGTCTCTCCAGTATAAGACTTGCCCAATGAGGCAATATCTGACTGCCTTGAGCTTCAAAACTCTTGCCTTAATTTTACACATTTCATCTGGGGGCTTCAACTCCTGCAGAAAGTACAAAATATCATGATACCAGGCACACTCTGCCAACAATACGCCTTCCTGAGAGCGTTGACTGGGCAACTCAACTTGCTGAATTCCTGAGCAGGTATTGATGAAACTAACGCCCAAGGCTTCATAATTGGATTCAACCAGTAGCTTGGCTAAAACTTGCCCCTTAACCAACTTGGTTGGCTTTATTTCCAAGTCAAATTCCAGGATTCTAGAGATCCATCTGCCTCTTCTCCCATCTATATTGGGCTGCACAAGGATGTCCTTCACAGAAGCCGAAGGAACGTATGCGGTTACCTTTGAGTGCAAGACATAGACTCTGAAATCTTTGAGAGTTTTCACTAAGGCATAGGCCTATTTTTCCATGATTTCATACATGATCTCTGCATCTCTTAATGCCTTGCTGAAGAAGGCAATGGGTTGTTCTTGCCCTTCCTTATTTTTCTGCAACAAGACCACTGCTACTGTATCAAAAGAAGAAAAAGAGAAAATTAGGAACTCTTTGGAATAGTCAGGACTGATCAAAACAGGTGCCTCAGTCAATGCCCTTTTTATTTGGATAAAATATTCCCTGGGTTCAACGGTCCATTTCACTTCATTTCCCTTCCTGAGCATGGCTGTGATGTGTTTCACCAACTCAACAAAATTTGAGACGAATCTCCTCAAGAAATTAATCTTCCCCAAAAAGGCCTGAACTTCCTTCTTGGATCTAGGAAGTGACAGGGTTTGAATTGCCTCTATCCTGCTAGAATGAATCCTCACTCCCTCTGCTGATACTATATGGCCTAATAACTTCCCCTCCTTCATAGCAAACAAAGATTTCTTGGGGTTTAGGGATAGGCCAAACCTCCAACACTTCAGGAAAACTTTCCTCAAGTGGCAGTGGTGCTCCTTGTCTGACCTGGATAAGACCGTGATGTCATCTAGATAGATTACCACAAACTGGTCCTTCTCCTCGATGAAGGCTATGTCCATGGCTCGCTGAAATGTTGCTCCTACATTCATCAATCCAAAAGGCATTTTGGCATACATGAATGTTCCCCAAGGAGTGGTGAAGGTTGTCTTTTCCCTGTCCTTAGGCATGATAGATATCTGATTATAGCCAGAAAACCCATCGATCATGGATATCCTGGATGCACCAGTTACCCTCTGCAGTATGTGCTCCATCTTAGGTAGGGGGTAATTGTCTTTCTTTGAGCTCCTGTTCAGGTTCCTGAAATCGACACAAACCCTGATTTATCCACTTTTCTTCCTCACTGGAACCAAATTGGCCACCCATTCGGAATATCTCAAGGGGATGATAATCTGGGTCTCTAGAAACTTCTTCATTTCATTCTCCATGACAGGCAACAACATGGGATTTATCTATCTTAGCTTCTGCCTAAATGGCCTAACTTCTTCCTTCAATGGGATCTTGTGTTCAATGAAAGATGTGTCATATGTCTTAAGGTCCTCGTATGACCATGCAAACACATCAGCAAACTCTCTCAACAACTCAGTATATTTATCCCTCTGTTCTCTGGTCAAACTGCTTGATAATTTGACAAACCTGGGCTCCTCTTGTGTGCCATTGCTGCATTCGGTTGTATCAACATCTTCATTTGAAACCTTACCCTTTATGGCCACATCATTCCCATCGAACAGTCTTTCTAAGGGGATTAGTCCCCTCAGAATGTGATTGCTAGGCAGCTGAATAATCTGGTGATTAGAAATTTTATTTAAAAACACCTCAAGGTGAGGGTCACCTTCCGAGTCGGGGTCCTGATCAATGTGCAATGCAGAAAATTCATCAACAGATTGGAGAAATTTTTCGATTTCCAGGTCATCTTAAAATAACTTCCAATGCTTGACGTTATCCGTTACAGAGGGCCTATATCTTATTTCAACATCATATTTGACCATAGGCAGCAGAGGAACTTTGAGAAAACTAGCTGAGACAACTAAAGAATCGTTTGAAGTATTTTCCCCCCTCGGAATGAAAAAAATGTTAAAAGACAAGAAGAAATTGTCAATCAGTTCCCATACCTCATTTCTGTAATTCCTGAGCCGGGGATTATTAGCGCGATAAGAATTTATGAATTGTTGGATAATCAACTCAACATCTCCAAATATTTCTATTTCTTTAATTCCCATTTATTTTGAAGACCTCATACCCAAGACAAGAGCTTCATACTCTGCCACATTGTTGGTGGTATCAAGTTCTATCTTGTATGACAGGGATATGACCTCTTGACAAGGTGACATGAAAACCACTCCAGCACTAGTGCCTTCGCTAGAAGAAGCTCCGTCGAAAAACATCTTCCACACGGAGGGGGGTGGAGGGGGAATCGGATAATCAAGACTGGGATGCTTTCTGACTTGGAAAGGGTCTTCAGGAGCATCAGTGAGCTACAATAAACTAGACCCCAAGTCGATGTCAAGTGCAAAGATAGGGTGATTGGTGGGATTTGCTTCGTCACTAACAATGTAGGCCAACTGAGCTTCTCTATATAACCTCCTTTGTTTCCCTCTGAAGACTGGAATGGTGGCATACGTGAGATTCATCTGTAATGTTCCCCCAAGATTTTTAATCCAAGATCTAGACAACAACATGCCAAATTTGGGGGGAACGTCAGCTACCACAATATCCATGACCACACTCTTCATGGGCAGCTAAAACAAAGAAACCACCAGGTCTTTGATGACTCCTAGACACTGCACTCTTCTTGAATCGAAAGAGTACAAATCATGATAAGTTTTTCTCACCTCTAGTCCCAATTCTTCCATTACTATTTTGGGCATAAGGTTATGGGAAGCTCCTGAATCCATGAGGCAATTATGCAACACTTTATCATGTATGTTCAAGGAGGTGTAGAAGGGAGGGGATGAATCATCTCTGTCTTCTACCATGGGACCTAGGATGACAACTAGTTTCTCATCTTGAAGGTTGACTGAGTCAGAGGGAGACTGGGGGGATTCAGATTGCAGCAACTTGGAAAGGGACCTTTTGAAATCTTCATTTTTAACGAGTTTAGATAGGGGTACATGAACTCTAATATTCTGAATCTCATGCTCAAAATTAAAGGAGGGGATAGGCTTAGGAGCTTCCCCTATCTCAGTGACAGGCTCCTTGGCTGCTGGCGGAGCACTCTGAGTTTTCTTTTCTTTAGTAGTGGCTGCTGCGGATTTAGTAGGCCTATCTGCTATGAGGGGCTGGTCTTGGCTGTCAAATTCTCCTTCTTTCTTTCTTGACCTGATATTGTATCTGTTAGAGGTGTGACCGACCCTTTCTCCCTTACCTAACTCATGGATTTAGAAGTTCATCAGGGATTTTTCATATGCAGACTGAGTCAAATGGGGAAAAGGAGGAGCTTCTTCAACATAATGAATTTTGGGGTCAAACTCGTCTATCTCCTCCCCTCCCTCATGAGTAACCAGGTTATTTTGGATAGGGGTTTGAATCCTTTGATCTTCTTTGTCTTTTTCCCTTTGTTCCCTTGGGAAGGCCCATGGTCCATTGTTATCAGGTCTCCTGAAACCTCTACCATCAAAATTCTGGGGATTTCTGTACATGGGCTTCCCTTCTAACTCCCACCTTTCCATTCTAGCAGAAAGTAACTTTAGTATTCTAGCTGTCTCATCTGTCTGAAGGGGTAGGGGAGAGGAGCTGGATGAGGAAGCTTCAGGTCTTTTCCTAGATATGTTTCTACCAGCAGTGTTCCTGAGTCGATCAACAACCAATATATTAGATTCTACCTCCACGGTTGCATCTTGCATATGGGCCAGTGTAGTGGCTCTTCTTTCCCTCAACAGGAGGTAGAAATCGGGATCAAAGGCGCTAGCATAAGTGATCTTTGTAGAAGCTTCGAAGTGTTTTATCTCAGCAGGGATTTTGTTTTACATTTTATTAAATCTCTTGGAGAAGTCGGAGACAAACTCTCCTTCCTTTCTCTTCAAAGACCCAAACTCTATCATGTAATACATGAAGTCTTTTTTATCTCCCCACTGTCTCAAAAAGGCATTATCTAAATCTTCGATCCCATCAACAGATCCAGGAGGCAGGGCCTTGAACCATTTTCTAGCCTCACCTTGAAGGCTATGGACAAAAATCCTCATCCATATGTCTTCATGCATGATGACATTATCATCAGTGAAATGGTAAAAGGCTTCTAGGTGTTCTTCTGCAGTTATGTCCCCCTCACCTATAAACTTGGGCAGCTACTTGAGGTAACCATCTGTTGGGAGGGCATTGAGAGGTTGCGATAGAACGAGGGGAGCATACCTAGCAGCTATAATGGCCTCCATTCTGGTCATAGGGGGATTTGCTCCTGCCATAGGGATATTGTGTGGAGGAGAACTCGGAGGAGAAGGAGCTCGAAAAGGGGATACTGGGGATGAGCTTCTAAGGGGAGTGGGAAACAATAGGGGATTTAGGGAGAAGGCTAACGAGCTTAAGTCGACTGATGTTTCCCTTCGCGCAGAGGCGACAACAGTAACAAGAGGAGGAGCGGTAAATCCAGGAGTGGGGAAATCTTCTGTGGTCCTGGGTCTATGCCAAGGTGCAACTTCAGGAGAAATGGGAGTGACAAGGATTTCTCCCTCTAATCCCAGACCAGGGGGGGAAACCTCAACAGGAACACTCCCGAAATTTAGGAAACGGGAAACTTCAAAAAGCGGTCTGCTAGGAAACTGAGGAAGAGAAAATGGAGTTCTTACAGAAGGATATGGCGGATAACCTGGTTCAGCGGCGATAACTTCTCCTTTAGAGGCCTTTCCTTTTCTGAGAACCACCTCTGGATCAGTTTCCGGTGTAGCTAGAGGCAGCTGAGGATGGGACCGCGTGTGCCTGCCTCTGAAAGCCACAATTGACAGGGTAGGTTCGCCACAATGGAGTCGCCAGGTGCACAGTAGCAATCTTCAAAGGCTCTGATACCCGATGCACCTTCAAAATCAGAGGCTCAATGTCGTTCAATCCTGGGGAAAATTTTCAACTTCGTCCCCGACAACGGCACCAGAAATGTTGGCGACGGAAGTCACTCCTGGATTGCAGCAGGAGCACAGCCCAATGCCCATCAGTTTATGTCATGATTTGTGTATGAAAGGGGTGATCGAATGGAAGTAAACTCGGACGATATTGTTTCAACTCCGAAACTAGGCTAGGCATCCATGGGAAAGTGAGGTCTTAGACATACTCTAGATAGTGAGTTGTAGTAAGGGTGAGTAGGGGGAAGACTTGTATCAGAGAGATGCAAAGTTCTGTTGTCAACATCAGGTTTCTAGCAGACTATAGGAGAATGCATTTAAATGTGAGAGCTTCTTACATTCAAATGCAGAAAACCAGAGAATACAATAGTGCCACAATAAATCCTTTATCATAACACAACTGCAATAATTCATGTGAATCAGTCAATCATGAACTCCCTCAGTATGAGATGAAAACTAGATGGAATAAGGAAACTATCTTTCATTAAATAAGAGATCTTACATACAGATGCATAACTAGAGGACTAGAGTGTCTGTTAAAACATTACAATCGAGAGATTTTCTCTACCATCGATCCTTTGAAAAATATCAAAACTAAGTATATATACTCCTAAACATTTTCCCAACAAAGGCCTACTGGAATTTCGGGACGAGGAGTCTCTTCAATCAAATCTGGCCTGCACTCCTCTGTCATACACCACCTTAATTCTTCATTGCTCGCACTAGGGGCTAGCTAAGCCTTTAAATACTGAATTAGCGTTTGCAGGCTTCCCTGGCGAGTCGAGGACTCTGTGTGGATTCCATGAAAAGAGCCAGTACAGAGGACCTTCCCGGGTAGACTTTCAGCCGGAACATCCATACTTTTCAATTAATGAGTGAGGCAAGGTTTCAACCACCCTCTCTCTTCTTCATTCATTCCCATCAGGTACCAGGATTTATATCACATCGAATCAACGTTTGGAGAACATAGTGCCCCCCTTCTGAAACTCAATTTGGCTCCTTTGGCCTCCTTTTTGTGTAGCCCTTTCTATTTTCTCGAGTGGCCACGATCCATGACCCTACGCCTATTTTCCAGAGTGCTTTCGACGTTTCAAGGTTCGTGGATAGGAAGGAGTAGGTCTTCTTTCTTCAAAATCGCGATGCGCGAAATGCTAGTAGGACCTAACGGTCGCCACGCGTCCCCCCACTGATCTGACGGTTCTGAACTAATTCGGAAATACTGCGGGCCTGGGTTCGAGACGTTTTCGATGCTTCGCGCTTCGGGGGTGTGAGAGAGCTGCTCCTTATGCTTTGAAATCATGATGGGCGAAAAGGCGGAGAACCTAATTGCACACCACTTGTTCCTCCAGGATGAATAGCTAATATCACTCTCAGCACTTTGGGGCCCGTCTTGTCAAATGATAAACAGTAGCGCCCCTCCTTTAGGCCTGCTCCTCTGTGACTGGGCGCAAAAACCATGGGCCTAATTTTGGGCGCTTTCGACGTTTCGGGATTCGAGGTTTCGAGAGGTGAAATGACAAGGAGCACTTACCCCTCGAACTTCTGAATGCCAACGTGACACGGATGTGCACTGCGCATCCTTCAGATGAACGACCCAGATATTATTCATTATTATAAAGGGGGCTGCCTCCATTTACAGGCTCTCTTGATGTGACCTGGTGCTAAGACCGTGGGCTCGGCTCCAAAGGTGCTTTCGACATTTCTCCGATCAACGATTTCAGTTGTAAAGAATGGGAGGCTCCTTGTCTCTTGAAACACAAATCCCCGATACTCCGACTGGATGCCACTTGTCCCAATTGGATCGGACGACCCAAATTTTCCTTAAACTATCGGCGCTACCCTTCATGCTGAATCCAGGGAAACTTGACAGCCCTGAAAACCCGATGACCGTCGATTTGCTTTATTGGTGAATCTCAGCTGCTGACAACCAAAACTTCGCCCGCTCGCTTGACTCGTAACTGGAAAAGGGATTCTCCTGTGCTGTGCTTCTCGTGCAACCTGTAGACCTGGGTACTTTTGTGCCCAACAGAAATTGTCGCTAACATAACTAATTACTAAACNAATATATATATATATATATATATATATATATATATATATATATATATATATATATATATATATATATATGTACATATGTTCTAATGTAACTGTAGTAGTTGTATTTAGCATAAGATATACAAGTCTCGTTTATTTACATGATTTACAAGATGCAAGTTTTAATCGAAACTTACGAAAATCTATGTGAAAAATGATTTCTTCTAGGAAGCAGATAAAGAAAGCACATAAAAATATTTATTGTTTTTCTTTTATAAATTTAAATAATCTTGCAAAAAGAAGTTAATGAAACATGAGCATGTGGATAGTCAAATATGAACCATGCATTCTAGTTTCAATGATATGCAAAACACAAAAAAATACAAAGAAGCTATCATGTCAGTGAATTAGTGAGGTGTATCCAAAAATCTGCATGAGTGGTGGACATCCGACTACCATGTCCAGGAGAGAAATCTACAATGAACCTTATGATTGTTCTAAATAAATTCAGAACATGTATTGGAAACTTAGGTTTTAATGACAAAAAAGGAAACAAAATCATAAACCTGTGATCTCACAATTATACATGATTACAACAAGATAAATCTGGAAGCAATCTATTCATTTTATCATTCAATTTAAAACTCAAAGATAAATCCCATTATTTAAATCGAAGATATAATCACAGTATTTGTATTTTGATTAAGCAAATGATAGATGGTATTTATAAATAAAACCTCCTACACATCACAGATCATTTAATCTAAATATATTAGACCTGCACATGTAACAGGATTAAAAAAAACATAAATAACAACATTATAAACAAAAGTCTAATGCCAAAATGCATATATGTCGTTTTATTAAGTTTTTGGAATCACTTGTCCATTCTGTAGTCCTAGAAGAATTTTTTTTGGATAATAGACTTTAAAGATTGGAAAAATTAATATATAAATGATAATAATTAACCATGTATTGATAAAAAGACTAAATCTATTTAAATCAATACATAATCAATTATTCAAAGAATATGAAGATATTATAATGAAAATAAAACCATTTTTCTCACAGGACAAAAGCCATTAAGAAACTTGGAATTCCATATTCTTCTTTGAAAATGATCGTCCATTCTCCCAAAGATTCTAGGCATCCATTACTCCATTTGTGTTATAGCCCTGATTTTCACCATACATCCTTACCTCGCATCAGGCCATCTTCAATCCTTTCTTTGCTAAAGCACTGTTGAACAACTCTTTAAAAAACCTCTTTTATAAGGGCCCACACACCTTACTCCATTACTGCATGCCTGTACATGCTAGCTAACCTAAAATAACCTGTCTGGACCTACAAAAGCATGAAAAAAGGAAAGTTGTCGATGGAACACACATCTTTAGGTGAGTTAACTAAAACTCCCAGCTATGCATGGCCAAGGGTTCGTCCAAATACCTAGATTCTTCTAACCTATAAAAGAAGGGTTAGGGGTCCCATTTGGAAGAGGAGAAAAAGAGTAAAGAAACTCTACCCAATCACATATTCCTATTGTCCCAACCCTTTATCCACCCTTGTGCAAGAAGAGATACAAGGCAAAGAAGTTGGAGGACATTTGAAGAGAAGCCTAGGATTAGGATTCACGGAGTAGTGGCCGGTCTCGACATTGTAAGTTGATTCATTAAAGTTAATAATAAAGAAATGTTTTTCCCGCCCCACTATATGAGTTCTTTGTAGATCAATAAATATATGTTTGAATCTCTAACCCATTAGTTTGTAGGTAAAATGCATGTGTAGTTTGTTTCTTGTTTTGTATTCTGGTCAGCCTTGGGAGGAGAGTTGCCAACAAGCGGTCAAGTGTGAAGAAGGATTGACATCAACCATCCAGAGCAAGGTATGTTGGTCTAACCATGTATTTACTGAAAATAAACTGGGATTAGGTCTAGGGACAAAGGTAGAAAGTAGATTTCTTTCAGTCATATTTGCATGCATAATATAACCCTATTTACTAGTCCATAGGGGGATTTCCCACCACAACAGAATTGGCAACTATACTGGGAAAGTCTCTAGGGTTCCTGGGAGTATTTTTGGGTAGTTTTAAAAGACTGGTTTTCTTGCCTATTTTTTGAAGTTTCTACAAAGTTTGAGCTAACAAAGAGTTTGGTTTTCCATACAAGTTGTCTCTGTTATTTTCTTGACTGCGTTTTTTCGAGACCCACAGAGGTACATGCACCCTACATAAGGTCTGCACGCATGTACCCATGCCCTACGTTCTTACAGCCCATGTGTAAACGCTAGATGAAGAAGTAGCAGTAGCGTGTAGAGTCCAGAAAATTTTTGAGACAATCATCCTCTTCCCTGTCAGAATTAGACATTTTTAGGGGTTTTCTGGAATTCTTTCTAAATCTTGGTTGTTTGCAGTCTTGTTTTAGATTGGTTTGTTTTACGAAATTTTTCCTTACATTGTTTTCTTTTTCTTTTAAAGAGAGTGTACAAGCTTTCAGGAGATCCTGGTTCTCAATATCAGTGGTCTCCTCCTGGTTTGGATTGTCTATTGTTATTTTTTTTTCAGAGTTTTAGAGATACACGTGGCCTGTAGAAGGTCATCACGCGTGTACATGCCCTCTGGCTCTATACAGCTCAAGTTCACACGCTTGTTGTTGGATTATCAGTAGTGTGCTTGTGCAGGATAGTTTTTGTTGAGGGTAAGGCAGTCATCCTTTCCCTTGACAAGAGTTATACCTCTCAGGTTTTTGAATCTCTGTCCTAGCAGTCAGTAGCTTAGGGTTGATCTTAGCCTTATCTTGCATTCTTCATTTAAAAGTTGACATGAAATTTTTTTCTTTAGGGTTTTTCGACAAGTGTGAGAGTCATTTTTTAAGTTGCTAGTGTGTGATTTTTTGAAGTGATTCTTTGCGATCAACAATTAGGCTAGAATTGTTTTTCTTGGTTTTTTACTTGTTGGTATTTTTCCTTTTTTCTTTATCAACATTTAAATAAATAAATAAATAAAAAAATAAAAATCTCTTTCATTTTCTTGTTTGGTAAGTGTGATTTTGCATTAGTAGCCAGGGAAAAATCTTTGTTTTCTTAAGTTCTTGATAGTTTACTTAGATTTTAAGTAGATTTTAGTCGAGTGAAATCCTTCTTTAAGTTTGTTGATTCAAAAGATCTCAGAAAAATAAAATATTTTTTTTTTTTTTGAAAAGTTGTTGAAAATTTGCATAAAGTGAAATTTTTGTTTCCAACTTTCTGTTCATTTTTTACTTTCGTCTTTCAAAGCATCATCAGTTTCACTTTCATACCCCTTGACATAAGACAAGACATAAAATTAACAATAAATCTAAAATTTATTAGACTTTTATGTTTGTAGGGTTAACCAACTAGTTCAGGATTAGGGCCTTGGATTAGGTTGGAGAGGAAACTCTTCAAGGCCATTAAAATCAAATATTGGAGTCTGAGTTAGGGAGTGTCTAAGTCCAATATCGTGATATTTATCCAGGACCTCCCTCTAACATAGGGGATAAACATGAGGTTGTGTGCAGAAAGGTAGTAGAGATAACCCCTCCAAAGATGGACTAATCGTAGTGGAGAACACATATAGAGAGCTTGTTTTGGGATTCCATCAATTGCATTTGCCACGGGGCTTCGTGGTTCTCAAATCTATTTGAGGTCCTCAGTTTTCTTCCAGACCAGTTGCTCTTGATACCCTTGATAGGTTTCAGGCTCGATACCCTGCTCATTTTCGTCTACTCAACTTTCGACTGTACCCGCCTGGTGATTGTTCGCACGCTGGCAACCTAGTTGCCTATCGTTTTTAGGGACATACACAAGTGACTGCGGGGGTATACTGTGGTACCTAGGAAAAACATCGGGCCACACTTTGTAGAGTATACCTAGAGGGTGCTTCCATTTTTGAGTTTCACTTGCACTGGTAAGTTGCTCTAGTGTTGGTTGTTGTAACTGTTCTTCCAATTAATTTAGTGTTTGCATGTCTTATCTTCTAGGGAATTTTTTAGTGTGTGTTGTTTTTCAACGGTACCCTAGTGTGTCTTTGATCTTCTCACATAGTGGAGGATCATGAGCTCCACCAGTCACGAAGTATTCTTAGCCTGCCGTCGATTACACTGGAGCCACCCCTGCCACCACTAAGGCGAAAGCTAGACCAACAAGGGTATTTTGAAGCGACCGGGTCACAAGAAATTGTGCCTGATCAACATCCAGAGGAATCGACCATTTTAGACCTTGGAGCGTAAGCTTTTGGTCTGGTTGAAACCTTCACCACTGATCTTTCGGCACCCACCATCATATCGATTCATCCTTACGAGTGCCAGGCAATGTCGCACACAACAATGGAAACAAATGTTGTTACTCCTTCTGGGAATTCTTCAATTCCCACTACGGTTGTCACCACAGGAGAGTTTCCACCTCCTAACCCATTGTCACTGGTCTAGGCCATCATGGTCTCGACCACAACTACATCGCACAGTGGTCCGATCCTATCTCTGGTGGCGACCACAACCCCTTTCACACCAAGTGCGACAGGCCCTCCGTTCTCATACGGGATCCCTAGTTCAGGTACAAGTCCTGTACTTTCCTAATCCACTTCACAGACTTCAGGTCTGGGGGCAGGGAGCTCTACTACTCTTCTGAAAGGACACATGGGGGGCACTCTTGCTCCTTTTAACACTTTCCCTTACAGGGGAGGTCATATACCTCATTCGTCCCCTTCACTCGGTGGTGCACATCAACTATCCGTCGAGCCACCTACACACCGTAGTTTATTTGGGGCGGGGAGTGAAGGAACAACTTCACATATTATGCCAGTAGGTTCGACACCATTTTCTTTGTTCGGTGCATTTGGTAACAACGCTTTCTCGTTAGCTACTTTCCCCACTCGGGGCAACCCTAGTTTTGGACAATCTATTCCTATGCAGGGTACTATTCCTGCACATGGGGCACACCCATGAACTTCTTCTGTAGCAGGGCCCTAGAATTCTTGGCAGGGATCAGTTCCCTCGTCAGGAATGTCGATCTGGGGTAATTCATTTCATAATCAATGGAATCCCGAACAAAGAACTATGCCTATCCCCACAGGACTGGCATGGAGCAATCCTTCCCAAAGTCCTTCGAATGTAATGCATTCCCAACCATCTATGTCCTATTTCAGAAATCTGCCGATGATGTCTCCTCACATGCAAAATCCACATGCTGGCCATGGCCATTGTTTCTACCAGAATCCAGGCTAGCAGCTGAACTTTTCCTGGCAACCTGATGCCAGTGAAAATCCAGGCCCTTTTTTCCTAGGTTATCACCAACAACCCAAACTACCTTTCCTGGAAACATTGCATTTTCCAAACTTGACAAGGTTGTTGAATGACCCTATCTATCACGATCTGCATTGGCCTCCTATGCCGACGAAGTTGCCTTCAAACATCCCAAAGTTCGAAGCCAAGCCTAACGAAGATCCAGGAGATCATGTGATTACCTTCCATCTTTGGTGCTCCTCTAACTCGTTGAAACATGACTCCATACAATTGTGATTGTTTCAATGTACTCTCATTGGAAGTGCCACAAAATGGTACATTGAGCTCGACCGCTCAAGATACTCTTCCTTCGGTGAAATAGTGATGGCTTTCCTAAACCATTTCCAGTTGCCTGTGAGATACGATGCTGGCACCGAATTGCTAGCCAATTTCTCACAAACTAAAGGAGACCATATCTCTGATCACATTCAAAATGGAGACACAAAAATAGTTTAATTAAGGTACCAGTCCCACTAGCATTCCTGCTGGAGTGGTTTCTTAAGTCTTTGGTCCCACAGTTTTCCAAAGATGTCGCGACATCAGGAGTATTTTACGAAGAAGATGCCATCATGAGAGCTCAACAACTTGAGCTAATCTATTCTCAGTCTGGTTTATTATACGATATCTTGCCAGATGCACCATGCTCAATACTTGATAACACCAGACAGAGAGTTGGACCACATGCCGATGGTATAGTTGGTTCAGCACAAACAAATCCCGCTGAGCAATTGACGAAGTAGTTGCAGCAGTTGTCTATACAACACACAATGGCCAGCCAAACTACTGCTTCGACTTCTCCCCCTACCAAAATGTTGGATGTACACACAGTGCAATTGACTAATCCAAAGGCCACCCAATAGCCTGAAGGAAAGAAAAAACAATGAAAGAAACGTAAGAGGGATAAAAAACCTACCGATAATGCTGGCGGGGACAACATTGAGAAATAGAAGGCGAGGTATCCATGCAACTTGTGCATGGAAGACCACCCAATCCATCTATGTCCTTGGATTGCAGACGCCCAAAATTTTATGGCACAGAAACAACCTGTTGTGTTAACCAATCCTTCTCAACATGGGAAAAATCTAACTCAAGCCTCTGCAAGCACGGAAGGGGGCAGCCAAGGACCCTCTCCGTCTTCAACCAAACCCACATCCATGAATGTATATATGGTGAAGGGTGATTCTTTTATATAGACTAGAACACATGACTATAGTAAACCAAACACTTCTAAGAAGGGCAAATAAGCCAAACTCCCATCTCTTCCTCTACAGATTGAGAAGATATTGGGTGAAACCATGACATGCATCCCCAAAGGTGCATTCGAAAAAGATTCTCACAACCCAAACACATGGGCCACCCAGAACTATTCTGTGGTGGAATATTTATCACAAACCCCTTGTGCGATGTCTGCTTTGGAAGTCCTCCAAAGTTGCCCTTCCCAGAGGAAATCCTTGTTAACCGCTTTAGGATCTACCGAGACTTGTAATCCAGGTACAATCATACTGGATACAACCAACCTAAAATCTCGTCTTCCTTACCATGTAGTGTTTCAGATGGTAGTGGCTTATCCCACGAAAACTTTTACTTGGAATATTTTCTACATAGTGGTCGATGAGGGAGACTCGACATGCATTATGTCGTTGGCATGTTGGAAGACCATTGGCCAACCCATTTTGTCTCCATCACCTACTCTCCTCACTACTTTTGATGCTCCTTCATTCTGAACACATGGTATCATTCCCTCTTTCCCCATGCATTTAGGAGGGAAAACCGTGTGTGTCGAGGTAGAGGTAGTCGATGATCCCCTCGACTATAACCTATTGTTAGGAAGGAGTTGGACTTATTCCATCCAAGCTATGGTTGCTACAGTTTTTTGGGTCTTGTTGTTTCCACATGAGGGCTGGATAGTGACCATCGATCAATTGTCTTTATCCAGACCTAACCCTTCATTGGGGGCATCCACGATCCCACTGATCAATAATCCTCAACCAAGTGTAGTCAATGTAGGGGTTGGTTTGTGCCCATCTTTGATGGGTATCTTAGATTACCTACCCCCTCAAGGTGATATCAAGTTTATATCCAATCACCATAAGGTTGGGATTTTTCAAGTTTCATCCTTCCACACGACTTTCTTCGATGATCCCTGGACACTTCCTTCCCCATCAGCCATGATGGATAGGAAATGGCACCCGGGCATGTCAATGCCCCTGTCCGCAGCTGAAGTAGTGTACTCTTTAGTCCAGCAAGCTTCAACCAACACTGATCCAACTCCTGCACAAGAGTTCGATCCACTTCTAGAACCTATTTGGGCTCAGGGTTCTCTTGCTCACACCGATTCATTAGACTTAGTCTTTCCCATTGATGAAGCTATAATTGAGGCAATGACTAGTCTAGATAAACCATGGGAAGATATTCATCACAGATCATACTCCCTCCCAAATTTAAGCCAAATTGAAGCGGTATAATTCACCGTGACTATGACGGGAGATTGGTCTTGTCCTATTAATCCCTTAGCTACACACAAGGTTTATGCTAAGGGTAATATGGAAACTATTGCTGAGACCTTACCAATCAATATCTCCCAAAACCATGGCGTCATGGAGAATGTTTTCATCGGAGCTGACTTCTCCCCCGGAGAGATTCAAATCTACACGGATATTTTTAAAGAATTTCACGACGTTTTTTCCTGGTCTTATGAGGAAATGCCAGGCATCGATCCAAAAATAGTTGAACATGAAATCACAACATATCCATATGCGAAGCCTATCCAATAGAATCTTTGTCCAGTTAACCCTAAGAAAGTAGCAGCCATTAAGATTGAGGTTGAGAAATTGCTAAAAGTTGGTTTTATCTATCCTATCCATTTAACCCAATGGGTGTCAAACCCCATGCTGGTCAATAAAAAACAAGGCATGATTCGTGTATGTACTGACTTCCGTGATTTGAACAAGGCTTGCCCCAAAGATAATTTTCCCACACCTTTCATTGACAAGATCATTGATGAATGTGCAGGTTGTGAGGCCTTTTCTTTCATGGATGGTTTTTCGGGATATAATCAAATACAAATCAAACCCGAAGACCAGCACAAATTGGCATTTATTTGTCCATGGGGTACATTTGCATATCGTAATATGCCTTTTGGTCTTAAAAATGCTGGAGAAACCTTTCAGTGGGCCATGTCTTTTTCTTTTCATGACCTCAAGCATATATTCAAAGCTTATTTAAATGATTTAGCATCTCGATCTCGCAATAGAACGGCTCATCCCACACACCTCTGACTTATCTTCGAACGTTGTCGCTACTTTCAGATTCGCTTGATTCCAAACAAGTGCAGCTTCTGCGTAACGTCAGGACAATTGTTAGGTTTCATAGTGTCAAAAAAAGGGATCATGGTCGATCCTCTCAACGTTTAGGCAATAATTTAGTTTCCCCCCCCATGCACAATCCTTTAACTTCGGATTCTACAGGGAAAGGTGAATTTTCTAAGACACTTTATCACTAACTATGTCGAGATCACCAAGGGCTTTATGCGCTTACTTAAAAAAGACGTTACTTTTTATTGGGACGATGCCACTCAATGCTCTTTCACCGCATTGAAACATGCACTCACAACTGCCCCTCTTCTTCGGCCACCCAACTATAACAAGGATTTCTTATTATATCTGGCTGTAGTAGAGTCAACCATAGGCATGGTCTTAGTTTAGGTAGATGAATTTTTCTCAAAATATGTCATCTATTACCTAAGACGAGGCCTCATAGGACTGGAACTCAATTATTCTCATATCGAAAAACTTGCGTTGGCAACAGTCCATGCTGTTCAACGGTTCCGTCATTATGTTCTGTTTCGCAATACCACCATCATTGCTGTCGTGAATCCATTTTAGTACATGTTTCCACAATGGGTAATAGGTGGAAAAATCAGTAGATGGATAGTCATCCTCAAAGAGTTTGACTTAGATTTCATTTCAGCGAAGTCCAAAAAGTCACTGGTCTTCGCAGAACTTATTTTGGAGCTTCTGGTTGAGTCAGGTGATCTTGTGCCCGAAGAGTCGCCTATCATAGGAGATATATTTTTGATCACCTCTACGGATCCCTGGTATGGAGATATACTTATCTATCTCCAGACTTTGAAGTGCCCCACCACTGCTTCTCGTGATGAGCATCGATGCATATGCCATTAGGCTAAGAATTATCTCATGCTCAATGATACATTGTATCGGAGAGGTGTAGACTGCATCTTATGCCGATGTATCACTCACGAAGAAGAAATTATAGTGCTTAACGATTGCCATACTGGCGCTTGTGGCGGTCATTTTTCTGGGTTGGAAACAACCCAAAAGATTCTACAAGCAAGTTGCTTTTGGCTGACACTTATCAAAGATTGTATCAAATCCGTCAAGAAGTGCCATCTGTGCCAAATCTTCTCTTGGAAGATGAGGGCACATCCCGCTCCCATGTTTCCTGTCATCACAGTTGGTCCCTTCACCAAGTGGGGGATTGATTACACTACATCCAACCCTCCTTCAACAAGGGGGCACCGCTATATCATCGTAGCTATAGACTACTTCACAAAGTGGGTTGAGGCTATGCCAACATTTAAAGATGATGGAGAGACTGTAGCTCTCTTTTTATTCAACCAGATAATAAAAAGGTTCAACATCCCAAGGGAAATTGTCACTGACCATGGCAGTCACTTTCAAAATTGGATGATGACTAAGGTAACATCAAATCTTGGGTTACAACAGGAACATTCATCACCTTATTACCCCCAAGAAAATGGTCAGGTGGAAGCTGTGAACAAAAATCTTAAGACCATTCTACAACGAACGATCAATTCAGCCAAGTCAAATTGGCATTTGATGTTATGCTCAGCATTATGGGCTTACCAAAAATATGTTAATACCGCAACCAGTTTCTCACCTTTCCAACTCGTTTACAGGCTGGAGGTAGTCTTGCCTATCGAATGTCAGATCCCATCTCTAAAGTTGGCAGTACAGTTATTGCCAGACACTTCTCCACTTGAAGAACGGTTAGTATACCTTGAGAAGCTCAATGAGTAGGGTTGTGATGCATCCCTGGCCAACGAGGCTCACAAACATAAGGTCAAGTGTCAGTATGATAGGTCTGTTCATCCTCTGATTTTTTATGAAGGCGACCTTGTCCTAGTCTATGACCAAGATAAGGACCCCCTAGGGGTAGGAAAATTCAAATCCATGTGGTTCGAAACTTTCATCATAAAAGAGGTTTTTAAAAAGGGTGCTTATCGTCTGGTTGACTTTGAAGGGAATGATTTGGTGGAGCCTAGAAATGGGCTCTACCTCAAGAAGTATTACTCATAGGCAGGTCACTATGGGTAACTTTTTGTAACATATGTATAGTCTTTATACTATTACTTTTTAATTTCTTTTACTGTTATGGACATGTCCTTGATGTTATTTTTCGTCACTGTGGAAAATGTCAAGTGATTCCGAGGTGTTCGTTGGGTATGCAGACGGTGCTAGTCGACACACTTAGAGGCTTGCCTCCTCATCTTGGGTAATCTTTACACCTCAAGACTAGTTATTATCTTCTGGAGGTATATGCTTAGGTGACACCACAAATAATGTTTCCGAGTATAGTGCAATTATTGAGTTGCTTCGTGACACTTTGTCATTGGGTATCTCTCATCTACGGGTCTATCTTGATGCTCAACTGGTTGTGTCTCAGCTAAATAGAGTATACCGGGTTCATGATCCAACTTTACACCGACGTTTCCTTAGGGCACGTCTCTTAGAATGAAACTTTGATTATATTACATATTTTCATGTTCCTAGGAGATTAAACCAAGTTACAAATACTCTAGCTAATCAAATTTTAGATTGGCATCTTGCACACATATGAAAGAACATTCACATAAACATGTAAATACATTTTTTGCACACATGATCCATAAGACACAAAAGACAAAAAAAAAAACCATATATAATGTCATAAAGTAACCAAAGTACATAGATGGACGCAAGTGCCTCAAAAATATGACCAATCACGAGTCATAGGGTTTATGCCCTCAAAAAATATATACAAGTAGTGCTCGTGGCACGTAAAAATGTCTAGCTAAAGTCAAGGCCTGTGGGCCCTGTTATACTGATCCACAATGTTGGATAAACGTCAAAACAACCGGACCCATGTCTATGGTGCCCCCACTACATGAGGCTACATAGATGGTGGCAGGTCCTTAATATTTTCCATTGGGACCATGCGAGTGAGCACAGTAAAGTTCCACTCGACTCGTCTCAATACCCTCTCAGCCTCCCTAGCTGGAAGATCTCCTGCTACTACTGGTCCCCCTACGATGGAAGGTGCAGCCCCTGTCCGAGGACGACGCCTATTCCTCACATAGTCAGTAGGTTGCACTAGTCCCATATCTGCACACAATGAACACATATCCATTAAATACTCTGGTATAACAAAAAAAAATGATATATATAACGAAAACGACATAAAAATTACATATGTTTAACCAAAAAAAAAACTACAAAGGTGGAGACTTACCCATCTCCCCTCGCTCCTCACCAGGAGGTACTGGTATCTCAGGGTCTCTCGAGAAATCAATCCCGGCATAGGGGTAATCCTCTATAATCGGGATCTGTTGTGACAACCACACAAAGAAGTCATCATCGAAGGACTCATTGGTCCTTCCGCCACCCTGTCGCGACAGTAATACTACCCATCTACACATAGCAGGAAGAGAGGCCTGATGTCCTCGTACCACTACTCGAGGACTAAAACTCGAAACTCCCTCAAAAAAGAATGAATACAGAATAGTCCTGAACCCGAAGTTCCTATGTGTCCGCAAACGAAAATCTGTCAACTATCTTTTCATACAATCAAGCAATGTGGTACTCCAATCAAAAACTTGTGCATTTAAGCACTGGACTGCATAGTTCATTTGTGCACAGGACGACTGATGTAGAGTAGCAGAACCAGTAATTCACCCAATAAGCAATACTATCACCTGTAGCTATAAGTCAATGATCTTACTTATGGGCACTTGCATGCGTGAGTGGTATGTATCATTTGCACAATATAGACCTATCAATTTCTCTATGTTATGCGACCCTGGAGGAAAAGTCCGGAAGTTGACTAGTTCCCCTCTCCTGGAGAGGCCAGTCAAAAAGTAAATGTCCTCGACCGTGGGCACTAGTGACTGCCCCTCTAACATGAATGCCTCTGCATCCAGATGCCAGTAGTCAACCAAGGCATTCAATAGCCTAGGTTGTGCCTGCATGAAAGGACATAGGAAAAAATTGAGTAACCCACATTGCATCAAAGTAGCCACAACATTGGGGTTTTCCCCGACCAACTCACTAACCTATTGATGTTCTCTTTCTCTCTAGTGGACATACATCTTGCAAAACACCAAATTTCAAGAGGGTTAACTCTTTCTTTTTATGAATTTTTCATTCCATAAGGGGGTCCACGCATGCTGTAATGGTGACAGTCCCATGTACACGCGAGCAGAGTTTACTCTACCTGAATGTACATGTGGCCTGTCCTAAGACAACCCACGTGGACCTAGGGTTGACCTTTTAAAGGTTGACACCCCCCTAAAAAATGAAACCCAATGCAAAAATAAAGACTTCAAATGCAAGATAAGGGAGTTTGTACTTTCTTGGTCTAGACAGAAGTTCGTTTTGTCCACTATAGCTCCCATAATCACCACTTTTGACAAAGGGGGTATTTTGGCTCCAGAGTCAATTTCCAAATCAACAATGGTGATAATGAGCTGCCAGCTTCTATTTATAGACTTTTTGGCCTCTTTTTGTCACTTTTTTGGCCTCCCTTATCATTTTCTTTATACCAAAAACCATTTAGAGTGATTCAGGAGTTGCATAGGAGGGCTATGATCGGGTATTGGGACACTGTTTTTGGAGTTTTTGAGTAATTTTCGACGGTACATGATTTTTTTTTTTCCGAGGATCAACTTGAGCATATAAGTTAGGTTTCTACCCTGACTTTTGTATCTTGTTGTCTTTTTCCTTTTCCGTAGGATCTATTCCATTAGGTTATGACATGAAACCATCATTGTTTCTTTAGAAGTGTTGCAACTTGGTGGTAGAGCTTATCGAAACATGGATGCCCTAGGTAGATCATGGTTACATTATGGTATCCATGCTGTCACTAAAACACTGTAGGCTCGGGAGTCCTTGTAGTTTTTCCTGATGATGAGTTTGAGCCTCATTTGGACGATTATTTTTTTCTTTTGACCTCACCCTCAGGACTCCCAAAAGACATAACAAGTCTTCTTTTATGCCTTTTTTTAGACCCTTTAAACATGAAAATATTGCCGAGCAATATTGTGGCCTTTCACGCTCATTAAACTGAAATTTGAAGTCACGTCTGTCCGGTGGTAGTTTACCCCTTTTTCGGTCCGAACAGTCAACTGTACGAACAAAGGTATACTCCATGGAACTTCATTTCTATAGAAGAGTACTCTCAGGTATAATTTTATCCCTTTTTCGGGCCTGAGGGACTAAACTTATGAAGAAGGAACCCCCATAGAGTCCATAGTTAAGCTCTTTTCAGACTCCCTAAAATTGAAAAGATCATCGAGTGACCTTATTCTTTGACACTCGTTAAACTGGTCCAGAAGAACATTCTTGACAGAGTCCATAGTTAAGATTTTTTCAGACTCCTTAAAAATGAAAAAATGGCCGAGTGATCTTGTCCTTATCACTCTCATTAAAATGGTTTTGAATAGATGTCTTGTTGGTGCTAGTTTACCCCTTTTTCAAACCGACTAGACTATATTCGAAGAAGGTACCCCAATGGAGTCTCCTTTTATGTTTTTTTAGACTTTAAATATGAAAAATGACCAAGCTTACCTTCTCTGGGCTCATTAAACTTACATCGAAGGACGTTACCATTGTGTGTTTCGTTAACCGCATTTGCATATCTTATACGCCAGCCTTGTAGCACTTTGCTTTTGCGTCTTAACACCCTTGGCCTCTGGAGGATTTTTTCCGAGTATCATTATTCTGAACATCAGTATTGTCCTTGCACCTTGAACTTGTATGTTTGTAGCACTCGTTCCTCCATTGTAACGTAACATTCCTTCATTCTTTTTCCAAAATCATTAAAAAAAGACAAAAAAATCAAATATACCCCAAAAAGAGGAAGGGAAAAGTATTTTCTTTATTGGCAACATAATGAGTCACCCTTGGATAAATCACATATGTCCGTTTGTTTTTCAAACTATGGGAAGTAATACGACCTTAGGAAGATTTTCTCGCTACATAGAGTTGTGTCCTCCTCCATTTGGTGATTCTTCCAAACATATGGAGAGTTTATGTTGCCTCTTGCTTCGTAAACTTATGATTAATACCATGCTGCCTAAGTCCCATCCTTTGTTGTGTTGTTGTCCAAGGGAATTTTCTACCAAGCCTGAGTCGACCCCTCTGCAATTTGTCTCTTTCCCTCATACCCGACCATCCTGAATGTCTAATCAAGTCCTTGTTCGAAATCAATGAAGCCTCCAGTTTGATCATCAAGATTATGTAGTCCATGACCAACGAGCCGTCGAAGACCTCTAGGTAGCAAAGTCGTACACCCATATTACACTCCTACCTTGAGTTTTGAAGATTTTGAAGTTGTTTCTCAAGCTCTGAAGATCTCATCTCCAGCCATCAGGCTGTATCAGCTTCTAGAAGATGGATACTCTATATGTATATCTTTTTTATTTCGAGATGTAGCTCCACTGTGTATTGTTCGCGGCTACACTTTATATAGTTATTTAACATGGATCTACAGTGTATTTGATTGGTAGCCATGATTCTATTTTATCCCAAGCATGGGTATGCCGGCCTCGGTGAGACATTTGTTATTTTGCAGACGACGTCTCCCGGTTCCTGTTCCCGAGGCTCACTTGTTCGGCACATCAGTAAAGATTGGTAATGTATTTTGGCCATTAGATTCTCTTCTGACCTCACACATTAGAGGGCATCTGTTATAACCCTAATTTGCACCATACATGCTTACCTGGCATCAGGCCATCTCAGATCATTTCTTTGCCAAAGCACTACTGAACAATCTTTAATAAACCTCTTTTATAAGGGCCCACTTACCCTACTTCATTACTGCATGCTAGCTGACCTAAAACAGACCGCGTGGACCTACAAAAGCACAAAAAAAGGAAAGTTGTCGACGGAACACACAACTTTGGGTGAGTTAACTAAAACTCCCGGCCATGCATGGCCGAGGGTTCATCCAAATACCTAGCTTCTTCTAGATTATAAAAAAAGGGTTAGGGGTCCCATTTGGAAGAGGAGAAAAAGAGTAAAGAAACTCTGCCCAATTGCATATTCCCATTGTCTCAACCCTTTAGCCATCCTTGTGCAAGAAGAGATACAAAGCAAATAAGTTGGAGGACATTTGAAGAGGAGCCTAGGATCAAGATTCGCAGAGCAGTGGCTGGTGTCGACATTGTAAGTTGATTCATTAAAGTTAATAATAAAGAAATGCTTTTCCCTTCTGACTATATCAGTTCTTCATAGTTCAGTAAATATATGTTTGAATCTCTAACCCATTAGTCTATAGGTAAAATGCATGTGTAGTTTGTTGCTTGTTTTGTATGCAGGTCAGCCTTGGGAGGAGAACTGCCAACAAGCGGTCAAGCATGAAGAAGGATTGATATCAACCATATGGAATAAAGTATGTTGGTCTAACCATGTATTTACTGAAAAGAAACCGGGATTAGGTCTGGGGACGAAGGTAGAAAGTAGATTTCTTTCGATCATATCTGCATGCATAATATAACCCTATTTTCTAGTCCGTAGGGGGATTTCCCACCACAACAATTTGAAAAGAAATAAAAAGTTTACAAATATATAACATACAAAAGAGAAAGGATTAAAATCCTCCTCTCCAATTCTTGGATCCTATTGGCTCTGAACTTTCTCATATATTTATGCAATGAATGAACAGTCTGGGCGTCACTATTAATTTTCGCCACCTAAACTTTGTCTCATAAAAAGACATCAATATCTCTCAAATAGTGCATTTTTTTTGGAAAGTCTCTATGCGTAAGGTAAATGGGTCCATTTGGGTTCTGTCTTTTCAACCGTTTCTTCAAATTCCTCATGCTTTGGCTGCAATCAGTTCTGCAAAATCGTTTGTCTGATCTTGACTCCTTTCCAAATTTTATCTATTGTTGCTCATAAAATTATTTCTAGCAATCCAAAATTATTTTTGGATCAATCATATTGAACGTATTTGGATAATAAAATCAAGCCATGATCAGATCCGTATCAAATATTTGATAATAGAAACATTTGAAACAAAAAGAAACCTAAATTAATAACCTAAAAATTGTGAATAAAACAAAATGTAGAAAAATAAAAAATGAATTTAAACTAACTATAGCTTATAAACAAACATTGTTTATAATTTGCTTTCAACTATGATCTAGAAGCTTCAAGTTAATGGAGAAAAAATATTAATATTATTTTTTTACAAAATCAAACAAATGATAGATAATTCTTTTATTATTATTATTTTGAGATGAGATGCAAAATGAAAAAATAATTTAATTAATTAATATCACCAAATGATTTCACGAAAATGAGAAACCAACCAAGATATTATTTGATGAAGTATTGAACACATTATTCAAAATATTCAAACTTACTAATGAGCAAAAGAAAGAATACATAATCATAATTTAAACAAAAGTAAACATTTGATAAAAATTAACGTTTTTGTTTAAATTGAGATTTTTATGCTCGTTTCTAACTTTTGACATATACTCTTGTAATGAATGTCTCATACTATAGTGAATGTCTTAAGTTTGTCTCAAAGAAATCCAAGGTATGGAACTATTTGAAAAGGTTGATTCTGTAGCTCATTATAATTATCAAGATTCTAATGGTGGGGGGGGCTTTAAATTTTGTAAAACATTTAGTGGGAGTTGTTGGGGCCCAACAAATGGCAACTTACTAGGTGAAGAAATTATCTCTAATCTGGTAATATTTCATCTCAGGAAGAAAATAATAAGACTTGAAAAAGGATTTAAACTCCTTGAAATAAATTCACTCTGAGACCATATAGTATTAGGATAAGCTCAATGCTATAACCAGAAAATATAATTTTCTTTGTAGAGGATTATAACCTGAAGTAATGTCTTAATCAAGGAGTCACGATGTTTATAAAATAACTTCAATACCGTTGACATAGCCACTGCTTCCAACAGACGTCCATAGCTTCGACAGAGATGTCATTTAACCCACTCAAATGCTTTAATCCCATCTAATAGTTGTATCCACATGATGTATACTTCGATAAAAGTTAATTTAAAAACATATACCTACTACCTCTCGACCTGACATTGCTTCATTGCCAACATGCCTGTTTAGTACCTCGACGAAGTTGTCTTGGTATCATGTGTGCATTTACCCGCTGCTAGCGAGCCTGTTCAGTACCCTGATGGGTTTACACAAACTTCCCACACTTAAGTGCTTCCAACCCTCTTATGTCACTTTTAAATAATAATACAATTATAGATCTCTTGATGACAAAGAGAGCGGGGTGATACTGGAGGTTAATTGCAATACATGTAAATAGTTGACCATGTTATTTATTTTCTTTCAAAACTAGAAGTTTTATTATAGTTTAGAGATTTTAGATTTCCTTTAAGAAATCATCTAGAGAATGGGGAAGCACTTAAAAGTGATTCCTTAAGAATATGGACGACATAAAAAGTTTAAAGATCATCGTAATTCTCAAAGATTTAAACCATATCTCTGTTGTAATACTCTGACAAAGACAATTTGAGGACAAAATGAAAGTGACGAATGACTTAAAAATCAATTGTCTGAGCTATATCTTAATATCATGAACTTTTTGAACTTATTTCAATTTGCTTTAAAAACACAAGTCTTAAAATAAATGCTTCCTTCGACAATAATTCTTTGATCAGAAATATATTGATTCAAAAAGAAAGATAAGAAGAAAACTCATTCAAAATAATCAAAGAAAACAAAATCACACAACAAACCAAATCAAATTTTATTAATGGGATTCAAAATCAGAAGTACACAAAATCAAAATAGCAAAAGAAAACTTTTTAGGAAATGATTTTGGCCAAAGATAAACTTGAGTTTTTGTATCCACTATCATCTCACTGTA
>ML821031.1:11535-22025 GCA_009831015.1 Picea engelmannii | reverse complement strand
AATGAAAATGTCTCCTTGGTATATATAGGAGACTAGGAGGTATAATTACAACTAATGGCCTAAAGCTGACATAAATAAAATAACATTACTAATATAATATGCCCCAATTAAGGGGTAATGAGCCAATATTAGGTCTTAACAGAACTATCGCCTTATGCACCCCATGTAGCTTGTAAACTTGTTTCTTGTATATGTCTACAATATTTTTTTCCTTGTGTTTAGTCTTTACTAGAATAAAATGTCTGGCCTTCATCAATTTTTCCACCACTGCCATGATGGAATCATGCAACTTCACTATTCTAGGAAGCCTTGTAATAAAATCAATTGTAAGCACTTCCCATTTCCACTCAGGAACAAACAATGGCGATAGAATCCCCGTTTGATGTCTATGTTCAGTATTTACCTTCTGGCACTCTAGAAACTTGGCTATATAATTAATCGCTTCTTTATTCATTTCTAATCAAACGTATTGGCTTCTTACAAATGAAATGGATTTCATATATATTGGGTGTCCAACATATGATACATTGTGCATTTCCCTCAGCACTATGTTTTTTAGCTCATTGGAATTTTGCACATATATTTTTCCTCTATACATGAGTATTTCATCCTCTTCCGGCTCATAATATTTTTTTTTTTGTTGTAAATTGTCTTGCTGCAATGTTTCTTTTATTTTTAAATATTGTTGATTTGAATTTGCAGCTTCTATGCATTTTTCTTTATATATATGTTGTACATGCTAATGGCTGAAATGTTCATTTCATGATCTCTTCTGTAATCTTCTGCTGAGTGCATCAACCACCTGTTGGACTATTGAGAGGGGGGTTGAAGCATTAATGGATAAATTTAATCCTTTTTAACAATAAAATTCAAGTGTTATATCAATGTAGCATTATCATCCAATAGTTGTAGAGTAAATAAACAATGAACAAATGAGAAATCATACACATACATAGTACACCAATGTTTTTACGTGGAAACCCAAAGTGGGAGAAAACCACGAAAATGTTTTTTCTTATATGTCTTTAAGAATTACATTCATTGGAAGAACCAACTTCCTTTGTTTTCTAGCTGCAACTGGAAGGAGGCTCCAACCCCCTAGTTTTTCAGGCTACAACACGAGGGAAGTTCCAACTCCTCAATTCTCTGGCTACAACCAGAAGGAGGCTACAACCCCCTATGTTCTCCGACAACAACTGGAAGGTGGCTACAACCACCTGTTCTTTCCCCATCCAACCTCCTTGACGTAGAAGTATTATGATGGAACTACTTTCACACTATCACTGTGAGATATACTGTTGCAAACCTGTTCCAATCAACTTGAACCAAACAACCTGTAATAAACCTGTACCATAAAAAACCTATAATCAAATTGTACCATAAACAAGTGCATCAACCATGAAACAACCTATACCTCAACTTGTATCATCAACGAGTGAATCAACCATGCACCAAATATGTACCAATCATGAAACAAATACACATAAACTTTGACTCGTTAATATGTACCAACATCATCAACTAATCATTGCATGTATGTGCGAACTCATCAACTACTTGTCTCAACCATGTACCCAACATGTACCTCAACCAAAAGACCTCATCAATTCCATCATCCAAATCTAATTTGTAACTCTATAATAGACGTGGTATATATTATCACATACATGCAAACCTTCTTTAACTTTAACATCAAGAGATTAACATTTTCATCAAACTTTACTTTAGTCTCACATGACTAATTTTGGATTAGTCAACAACCCTAACTTGAAATAATCATAAATATGTACCTGTAATGAATAAAGATATGAAAATAGTACACAATGTTCTTCATTATCTTTTGTGAAATTCCTCCAAGTGTCACTACTTGAAACCTCTAAGAAAATGAGTTATAGAAAAAATGGCATACCTTGTTGAATTCTGGCTTATTCTATAGAGCGAGCTTGTAGAAAGTTCCCCACATAGAATATTTGTTGTATGTATCTAAAAATAGTACACAGAATAATAAAGGATTTAATATAACCAATACATTTGGTCTTACTAAAATTGGATCTGTTATGAAGAAGTTATGACGTTTTTACCTGAAACACCTATTTTAGACTAGTTTCAGGACTAGCCACAAACCCTATTTTCTACGGAGTGTAACCTCAAAATACAATGATCCAAAAGATGAAATTTTTTTCACAACTACTTGGATATGTTTCCTGAACAATCTCCATATTTCTTGGTCTGAATAATTCTAGAAAAGAACATATTGTGAAAATGGTAAGATGACCTGTAAATAACATACCTTAGAAAGCATCATCAAAAGAATTTATCCTCCCCTGAATTTCAACCTTCTTTACTTCACCTTCCCTTTGAAATTCTCCTTAGATATCCTTTGGATACCTTAGTCACCTGTAGATATTCAATATTCTTGAGTGTGATATAAAATGAGAGAGCCTTGCCTCTTATTTATCCTTTCATGTAGCTTCCTCAAGGGGTTACCTTTTAACCATCTTAACCCACTTTCCTTATTTAAGTGTTAACCAACTTCTACCCACTTGTCCAATTAGTAATTTACCCATTAACTTTATTATTTAAATAATTTATTTTGTATCCACTTTGACTTATAGCACACTCATCACTTCACTTTACCTCAAGGGGTTACCTTCTAACCATCTTAAACCACTTTCCTTATTTTAGGGCTAACCCACTTCTAACCATTTGTCAACTTAGTAATTTCTCCATTAACTTTATTATTTAAATAATTTATTTTGTATTCAATTTGACTTATAGTACACTCATCACTTCACTATATTATTTACCTTCTAAAATATCTTAAACCACTTTGACTACTTTGACCTTATTACTTTGACCTTATTATTTACCTTCCCTCTACAATTCTCCTTAGATATCCTTTGGTTTCCTTAGTCACTTATAGATATTCAATATTCTCAAGTGTAATTAAAATGAGAGTGTAACATCCCCGACCACCCAGGCTGGGCCATGCTACTCCATAAAAACACTATGATACCACATTGTAACATCCCCAACATCCAACTAGGCTATGCCACATAAAATTTCTGAGCTGTATGCAAATTAAAAACATATACACACATAAATCTTGCAGAACTTTATATATAAAAATTGAACATAAAATTACATATTGTAAATGCACAGGTTCATATGGAAATAACAATAAGCATATACACACAACATAGATAGGTAATACCCATTAATATAACGACAGGTATAAACCACACACAAGAAAAACCCATAAAAAGAAGCACATAATTAATAATGCATCATATAAATTAACACACAATTGACACTTATATTGGTAATAATATCACCAACTATGTGCATACCTTCCACGAACCTCCCAGCCTTAGACCACACTGCTCATCACTCTCAGCAGTGGGTCACCCCTAAGTTGGGACTAAACTCCACTCAGGCAAAGGGATTCCTAACTAGGATGATGTATCTCAGACAATAGGTAAGACTCTTTCACAGGTGCCAAATCAAACTAACAACTACAGTCCCTCATTCCCCACATGCCTATCCAACACAAGGAAGAGTTCCCCTTCTCTACTCAATAGTCCCTCGACTACCCCACTTCCATTCTAGGGCTTCAACAACAAGAAGGACATAAAGTATCCTTGCCTTGTAGCTGCAGTTTAGAACCTTTGAGAATCAATTCCTAGCAACCCTCTCACCTAGAGAGACATTTCTCATAGGCTTGAAAACCTGCCTCTTCAGTATCCCATGGGTCTGACAACCCGCTTCTTCATTCCAGCTCCCAATCTAACTAGGTACAAGTATGGGTATGGATATAGGTACAATGATAGTAATAGAAAGGTACAGAGGACAACTCAATGAGTGAGTGAATAATGGTGGAATGATAGGAAAATGAACTAAGTCCAAGATATATGTATGAATCTTCCCAAATTGACAATTTTCATATTGGGAGATACTTTGGCCCACTTGTTCCCATCCTTAGAGATTAGGATAAACTAATTATTCATACTTTATACTTTAAGGAATATTAATATAATATTCCTTTTTGGCTTAATCTCCCTAGCTTATCCCTTTTCCTTAACTTTTACCCCCCCCTTTCCCTAACTAGTGGATTTTAGTCCCCCATACTCTTTTATAATTCTCAATCTACACACAACAATGTATTTTATATTCATTATGAGACATATACAAAAATAGGCTCACTAGCCTTGATCAAAATCTGGACCAGGGGTCAAATTTTTGCTCAAATTTCAAAGTGCTCAAAATGCGACGAAAATAGTTCCATTGCGTTCGTCTCGTCTTCTTGATTCCGACGGTATATTTACTTTCTCAAATGGAGTCTGTATGGAGAAGATATCGTGATCTGTTTGCCAAGCCAAACAGGCAAAAAATTTAATGCTGACTATACCAGTCCGTACAGGACACGTGGTAGGTCCGTACAGAACATGTGGCAGGTCCGTATAGGACATGTGGCGGCTCTAGGTGATGACACATGTCAGGCAGATTTGGATTTTTGGGCGTACGGTTGGACCAATTCGGAGGTGACACGTGTCACCACTGGAAGGGTGACACGTGGCACGGGATGACGTCAGTAGCCTATGTGGTGGATGACATGGCGTACGGAAGATGACATGTCAGGGAATGACGTGGAAGTGACAGAGGCATATGGAAGCTGACGCGGCAAGTGACGTGGACCAATGAGCGACTGACACGTGGCAGCTTTCTGGTCAAATGATTGGGTGCCACATGGCCCAATCGTGGGCTACCACGTGGCACCCCGGTATTTGTCTATTTGGTTTTGGTTTCAAAACTTTTTGGAGTCGACCGGATTCGAACCGGTGACCTCCCCCTATGACAAATCTTTCGCAACTTCCGACTTGCCAACGCGCCATTGTATTGGTTCTTGTTATATATACCAATTCGTATGTATTTAAGTTCATGTATGTTTGAAAATGGCGGGAGGTCGGGCCGGGGCTTGGCCCCGGCCCGTGGTTGTTTGATTTTGGAATATGACCATAACACATAGCCGACCATTTGCACATGGGAATTGTAATGTAAGCCATGGTTTTATATGTTAAACCATATGACCGATCCACATATAATCGGAGTGCGAAGTTTTAAATGGAGCCTAGCCCCGGTTCTATTGTATATTGTGGTATGTCCGTGCCATATAACCCGACCGTTGGCGCTTTATTATTGGTTGTATTATATTACATGTGACCTCCATTCAATGGCGCGTGGTTTAAATTTGGTTTCAACGGTTGTACAATGACCGCCATGTGTCATTTAACCATTTTCTTTGTGAATGGAGCCCCCTCTTTGTAAATGCGCGTGGTCACATTGACCCCCACATGCCCGAGAGCTTGGCGGTTAGGGGTTGGAGGCGCCCTAACCGTTCTACAGTTTGCACCGTTGGCACTGTTGTGCCCAGTACCAGGTTTTAACGTGCATTTTGGAGCGTGTTCTTGGTTCATACACACAGAGGTGCATTTTGGTGAACTAGTTTCAGAAATCTTGAAGGAGGAAAATGGAGGAGGCCTAACTTCTTCATCTTTTGGCCGATTGAGGTGCCGTAAAAGCCTAGTTAGGGGTTTTTGGATGTGCTAAATCCATTGGAATAGTTTTCACAGCCATTTGAAGACTTCTTCTGCAATTTTTTCACCATTGAAGTTTCAGCAAGCTCTAGGGAGTTTGAAGCCCTCATTGATCGAGGACATGGTTTGGTGAGCCTATGTTTGTTTTCTGTGATTGACTAATCATTTTTGGCTAATTGATATGATATGAACACATTGGGACAGGTTTCAGAGGCTGTTGAGGACTTTTACATGTGTTTTTTCCAAAGAGAAGCTCATGGAAGCTTATGGCCACATGTAGAAGAGGTCATGCCCAGATGAGACATGATCCGTTTTCAGAGTTCTATTAGTCATTTTTGGGGTTTTTATGTGTTATGATATCAATGGTACAGTCTGTTTTTCCATTGGATTTGAGCAGCATCTTGTAAAGGAAATTTTGACAAATTAATCCTAGAGAGCCAAGTCCATTGATGGAGGCTCAAGGAGATGTAGCCCGGAGGGGGGTGAACTCCTTTATCAGCTTGTTCTTGTTGTGAGTTTGATGGTTTATTTGCTGCAAGTTGTGTTGATATGTATCTATTGAAAGTACATATTTAACCATCTAAAAGAACATTTCCTCACACATAAACATTTACAAGAAGATACATGAACTTAACACATAAGTTTATCTTGCATATTTTAACACATGAAGCAAGGTCCTGTAAAGTTTATTTTAATGAAGTAGAGGGTGATTGCATAGCATAACAAGTCAGCATTCTATTTTCATATCAGGTGGTATCAGAGCATAGTTTGTTTTGCTCATGTGTTTGCCATTGATAGATTGAGATTTAGCTATTGGTTTTTGTGCAAGTTTTGTGTTGAAGTTTGATATCTTGCAAGGATGGAGGAAGCTTCAAGCATTGATAGTTCTCATACATTTTCATTATCTAAAGAAGAAATTATAATCATGAGAGATTTGATGAAAGAGATGTGTGAAGATAGGAATAAGAACATTGCCCTTGAAGAGCAGTTGATGGCCATGAAGCAGGAGAAAGAACAGTTTCTTGCAAGGTTGCATGAGATGGAGATTCAACTCCATGAGGCAAAGGAAACCCTTACCAAGTACATGCATGAACATAAGGTATGAAATGTTAGTTTATATTCTAATTCCTCTCAAGATGAATGTTTTGGTGGTTTTGAAAATCACACAAGAGGAATAGGGTCCAAGTTATTGTTTAAAATGGGCTACGAAGGTAGAGGTTTGGGCAAGCATGCACAAGGCATTGTTGAGCCTATTGTTGTTGAAGAGAGACCTAAGTATTGTGGTCTTGGATATGAACGAATGAATGGAGCAAATTCCAAAGTCGAGGAGACAAGGGAAAATTTTCCAAGTACAAACTTTGTTTTAAGTTCACCTCCTCAGGAAGGCTTTAAAGGTGAAAGTTCAAGAACTTTTGTTGAAAGTTCAATCCCTCCAGTATGCAAGGCTTGTGTTCAAGATGAATGTGATTGTGTGAAACAAAAGAGTTGTGACAGTGATGCGGACAAGAACACTATTGATGGTCTTCAAAGGAGAGCTTGTAACTCTTCAGATTCACCTCCTCAAAGAGGCGATAAAGGTGAATGTTCAAGGTATAATTCTGCTTATCATTCAGTTGCATTTGATTATGTTAAGAATGATAAATTTGTATGCAAGAATGGAAGAAATAATCCATGTACATATTGTGGTTTATATAACCATCATGTTTCAAAGTGTTGGAAAAGATTGGCCAATTTCAGGAAACTTTATAAGCAAAGACAACATGAAAAGAGGATGCAAAAGGTTTGCACTCATTGTCAGAAGCGGGGTCATCTCATTGACCAATGTTGGACATTGCATCCAACTATTCGTCCACAGCACAAGAAGCAGTTGGATAAAGAATTTGACAAGAATGGAAGAGGATATTCCATCATCGATGTGAGTCAAGATGATTCACAAGAGGACGATTTTCAGCAGAAAAAGTCACTGTTGAGTTGGCTTGGTAAGAAATGGTTGGATTTCTTAAGCAAGTAATGCTTGCATTTTTCTGTTGTAAATGCACTTTTCAGTGTTATGTGTGCATTTATGGGAAGCATGATAAGTTACAACAGTTTATCACAACTTGCATGATGCAAGTTGCATGTGAATGCAATTCATTTTGAAGGCATTTTTGTTTGTTGCACAATGTCGCCAGGAGGATGTAAAAGATGGATATGATGTTCACGTGTTGCAACCATTTATCTTTTTCATGTTCAGCTCTTATGTACCCACATGTTTTGGGTTTATGTACTTATGTTGGTACTGAAAGGAGAGTTGAAGAGTCATGCGCATGCATTTGTTTTTATGTATGTGTAAGCAGTAAACTGGTGATGGTTCATCATGAGTGATTCATGATTGTAACATGATTGTGTATCATGTTTGTCGACTTGTCAGTTTGGGAAGGTTGATATGATGTTTCAAATGAGTCTCGACTGGTGTTGATGATTTTCTGACGATTATGTTGTGTCGATCATGTTTTTCGACTTGTGTTTAGTCGATGGTGTTTGTTGGCTTGTAAGTCAATTTTGAGTACATCGAGATTCAGGAAAATGCCATGTGATTTGATAAAGTACGAGATGTGATAGTTTGTTTGAAGAAAAAAAGATTTTGTTGGCATCATTTTCAATCTTGTATGATTTGTTTTCAAGATTGATGGCTTTCTTGGCTTGTGACAAGATGTCGCAGGAAAGTTTTTTGCAACCATTGGAGAGCTGATTGTGTTGACGTCAAAGAGTTCGAAAGAGGGACTTGATTCTCAGTGGGAAGGTTGGCAGTGTTCCAAGAACAGAGAGAACAGTGGGTCAGCAGCAACCAGAGAGCAGTGGTTGAGGGACATAGCCAGTTGCAGTGCACGACATGTCAAAGTATTCAGGTGATTGTCGAAAATATTTTGATATAACTTGAAAACAGATGATCATAAGCTTTTGTGGGTCCGAAATCCTTTCAGTGGGAAGGTGTGATCAAAATCTGGACCAAGGGTCAAATTTTTGCTCAAATTTCAAAGTGCTCAGAATGCAACGAAAATAGTTCCATTACGTCCGTCTCGTCTTCCTGATTCCGACGGTATATTTACTTTCTCAAACAGAGTCCGTATGGAGAAGATATCGCGATCTGTTCGCCAAGCCAAACAGGCAAAAAATTTAATGCTGACTGTACCAGTCCGTACAGGACACGTGGCAGGTCCGTACAGGACATGTGGTAGGTCTGTACAGGACACATGGTGGCTCCAGGTGATGAAACATGTCAAGCAGATTTGGCTTTTTGGGCGTACGGTTGGACCAATTCGGAGGTGACACGTGTCACCACTGGAAGGGTGACACGTGGCATGGGATGACGTCAACAGCCTACGTGGTGGATGACATGGAGTACGGAAGATGACGTGTCAGGGAATGACATGGTAGTGACAGAGGCATACAAAAGCTGACGTGGCAAGTGACGTGGACCAATGAGCGACTGACACGTGGCAGTTTTCTGGTCAAATGATTGGGTGCCATGTGGCCCAATCATGGGCTGCCACGTGGCACCCCGGTATTTGTCTATTTGGTTTTGGTTTCAAAAGTTTTTGGAGTTGACTGGATTCGAACTGGTGACATCCCCCTATGCCAAAGCTTTCGCAACTTCCGACTTGCCAACACGCCATTGTATTGGTTCTTGTTATATATACCAATTCGTATGTATTTAAGTTCATGTATGTTTGAAAATGGCAGGAGGTCGGGCCGGGGCTTGGCCCCAGCCCGTGGACGTTTGATTTTGGCATATGACCATAACACATTGCCGACCGTTTGTGCGTGGGAATTGTAATGTAAGCCATGGTTTTATATGTTAAACCATATGACCGATCCACATATAAACGGAGCGCGGAGTTTTAAATGGAGCCTAGCCCCGGTTCTATTGTATATTGTGGTATGTCCATGCCATATAACCCGACCGTTGGTGATTTATTATTGGTTCTATTATATTACATGTGACCTTCGTTCAATGGCGCGAGGTTTAAATTTGGTTTCAATGGTTGTACAACGACTGCCATGTGTCATTTAACCATTTGCTTTGTGAACGAAGCCCCCTCTTTGTAAATGCACGTGGTCACATTGACCCCCACATGCCCAAGAGCTTGGCGGTTAGGGGCTGGAGGTGCCCTAACCGTTCTACGGTTTTCACCGTTGGCACGGTTGTGCCCGGTGCCAGGTTTTAATGTGCATTTTGGAGCGTGTTCTTGGTTCATACACACAGAGGTGCGTTTTGACGAACCCGTTTCAGAAAGCTTAAAGGAGGAAAATGGAGGAGGCCTAACTTCTTCATCTTTTGGTCGATTGAGGTGCCGTAAAAGCCCAGCTAGGGGTTTCTGGACGTGATGAATCCATTGGCACAGTTTTCATAGCCATTTGAAGACTTATTCTGCAATATTTTCACCATTGAAGTTTCAGCAAGCTCTAGGGAGTTTGAAGCCCTCATTGATCGAGGACATGGTTTGGTGAGCCTATGTTTGTTTTCTGTGATTGAATAATCATTTTTGGCTAATTGATATGCTATAAACACATTGGGATAGGTTTCAGAGGCTGTTGAGGACTTTTACAGGTGTTTTTTCCAAAGAGAAGCTCAGGGAATCTTATGGCCACATGTAGAAGAGGTCATGCCTGGATGAGCCATGATCCGTTTTCAAAGTTCTATTAGTCATTTTTTGGGTTTTTATGTGTTCTGATCTCAATGGTACAGTCTATTTTTCCATTGGAGTTGAGAAGCATCTTGTAAAAGAACTTTTGACAAATTAATCCCAGAGAGCCAAGTCCACTGATGGAGGCTCAAGGAGATGTAGCCCGGAGGGGGGTGAACTCCTTTATCAGCTTGTTCTTGTTGTGAGTTTGATGGTTTATTTGCTGCAA
>ML821030.1:55760-68592 GCA_009831015.1 Picea engelmannii | reverse complement strand
TCACATAGACTGAGATAGTCTTTTGGAGGTCCAAAATCTTCCCAATGGGGAGGTGTGATCAGGGGATCAAATTTTGCTCAAATTTCAAAGTGCTCAGAATGCAACGAAAACAGTGCCATTGCTTCCATCTCGTCTTCCTGATTCCGACGGTATATTTAATTTGTCAAACGGACTCCGTATGGAGAAGATATTGCGATCTGTTCGTTAAGCCAAACATGCAAAATTTTTTATGCTGACTGTACCAGTCCGTACGGTCTGATGTGGCAGGGTTGTACTGACCGTACGATGACGTGTCAGATGGTGACGTGGCAGATGTTGGTGGTTGATAGTTGGCGAATCAGGAGATGACACGTGTTCGTTTATTGGCAAATGGTATGAAGACACATGGCCCAATCCGTGGGCGCCACGTGTCACTCGTTTATTGGTTGATTGGTTTTGTGTAAAAACTATGGGAGTCCGCGGGGTTCGACCCCCGGACCTCCCCCACTATTTAACGACTTTGTATAACCGTCCGACCAATGCACCCACACCATGTGACATAACATATAACCAAATGCAATATTTATAAAGTCATATCAATGTATAAATGGGTGGGGTTCGGGCCGGGGCTTAGCCCCGGCCCGTGGTCGTTTGGACTTTCATATAACCGTGTATGTATATGGTGTGCATGGTTGTACCATTTGCGCGCGGGTTTGTAACATATAGCCCATGGTTATTAAACCACATGTGACCACAACCAGAGTTGCTACGGTTTTGAAACGGGTATAACGAATTAACTACCTTTTTGCCATGCGCGAGGTCACATGCGCCATATGCCTAGGTGCCTAGGCGGTTAGGGGCTGGCGTGCCCTTAACCATTCTACGGTTTGCACCGTTGGCGTGGTTGCGCCCGGTGCTAGGTTTTCACGCTTTAAAATGCGTGTGAGCCAGGTTCATTCAAGAAGGGTGTGTTTTGTAGATTCAAAGACAACAAGCTTGAAGAGGGGGACTTCTAGGAGGCCTAACTTCTTCGTTTTTCGACTGATTGAGGTGCCGAAAGAGCCCAAACAGGGGTTTTGGGACGCTCTGAAGCCATTGGAGCAGTCGGTTTGTCAGTTTGAGCATTGTAAGACATGTTTTTGAGCATTTTTTGAGCAATTAATAATAATGATCCATTGGAAGCTGGACCAGGAGATGTAGCCCATAAGAGGGGTGAACTCCTTTATCAATTGTTGTGCTTATATGTTTATGTTCAATGATTATGCTGCTGTCTATGTGTAATTTGCATAAGTAATCCTTTAATCTATGTGTTGCAAACTGATCCATTTGCTTTAAACACATAACATTCACTTGCTATAATTTTCAAGTTTTTCAAGTCTTCTTCATTTTTAGATCACATAAGCACATAAACACAACAATTTGATAAAGGAGTTCACCCCTCTCTTGGGCTACATCTCTTGGTCCAGCTTCCAATGGATCATTATTATTAATTGCTCAAAGTGCTCAAAAACATGTCTTATAATGCTCAAATTGACAAACCAACTGCTCCAATGGCTTCAGAGCGTCCAAAAATCCCTGTCTGGGCTCTTTCGGCACCTCAATCGGTCGAAAAACGAAGAAGTTAGGCCTCCTGGAAGTCTCCCTCTTCAAGCTTGTTGTCTCTGCATCTACAAAATGCACCCTTTGTTCTTTGAACCTGGCTCAGACACAAATTTAAGCATGAAAACCCAGCACCGGGCGCAACCGTGCCAACGGTGCAAACCGTAGGACGGTTAAGGGTGCGCCAACCCTTAACCGCTTAGGCACCTGGGCGTGTGAATGGTCATATGACCGCTCGTTTGGCAAAAAGGGGTTTAACGGTCAAAACCGTACCAACCGTTCAAAATTCCTGTGCACAAACTTCTGTATAGCATAAGGCTCATATGCAATAGATATGTGACCGCGGGTTGGGCCCGTTGCAATGCAACTCCCGTATATATATAAACAATGGCTATATATTATATAACCAAACCACGGCTTTGTATTAAAACCCCGCGCCATATATATTATACCATGGTTATATGTAATGTAATGAAACCATGGGTCAGGGCTAGGCCCCGGCCCAACCCCCGCGCCAATGTACAATAGTGTAAACATAAATATTTTAAAACTCATATATATATCAAGTGGCATGGTGTGATATGTTGGTTGGTCAGACTTTGCAAAGGTATTATGCAGTGGGGAGGTCCGGGGGTCGAACCCCACGAACTCCAGTAGTTTTACATAGCAACAATGAACCAATAAAGGGGTGCCACGTGGTAGCCCATGATTGGGCCACGTGGCACCTTACCATTAGCCAATGAAATGCCACGTGTCACCATCTGATTCGACAACTGCTAACCAATAAAAATTTGCCATGTCACTCCTGCCACATCATCGTACGGTCTGTATGTCCCTGCCATGTCAGCCCGTACGGATTGTACGGACTGTACAGTCAGCACCAAAATTTTTGCCTGTTTGACTTGACGAACAGATCGCTATATCTCTCGCTCATGACGTCCGTTTGAGACGAAATGAGTTGCGTTGGGTTCGCAATGACGAGGCCTACGCTCTCGTCCGGTTTGAAGCGATTCCGAGCACTTTGAATTTTTGATCAAAATTTGATCCCCTGATCACTCTCTCCCCCTCCCCCTCTCTTCCCCTATATATACACCTCTCTCTCTCTCTCTCCCACCCCATCTCTACAAATACATAAAAATCTCCATTTTTATGAATACCTCTCTATATCTATGTTTTCGACGTTATTTTTCTATAGGCTACACAAATTAGTTGTTGATGAAACTACACAAATAGATAGAGTTGGCTATGCAGATTCCAAATATATATATATATTTTAAAATTAATATTGTTTACTATTTTTTTCATGACATATATCAGAATCCTAAAATACGTATCTTTTTTATTTCTACTATAATTTTTTTCATCTTAACCATTTTTCAAATGAGTTATATTTGGCTTTTATAATGTTAAGACCCTCGTAGCCTGCACTAATTTCAAGGATATATTTCCTTTCATAATAAAAAAAAATATAAAATTGATATCATAAATTTAAAAAAAATACACAATAGTAGAACAATGGGTTCTCTACAATCATACAAATTTTTGGAAGGAAATTCCATTGTTAAGGTACTCAACACCTGGACAAACAGAGACATATTCCTTATATTTTGCTAGAAAAATAACATCCCACTGTTACAAAAAATCACATAGTTGTTCATGATTTATATGAATAAGAGTTATATATTCAGAAAACTAATTCAATTGCTCACCTTTCATCTTTTTATGCCACTTTCAAACTCATTGTAAAAGTACCTTGAATAATGCCTCCAAGTTAATGGATTGCTATTTTTCCATGTTTGCATTGCCACTAATGCATCACGAGAGACCATCGTTAGATTGCACTCACCCACACATCAACACCAACAATCCGACTCACTTTCCAATTGGTGTGTTCAAGTATGTGGATTGCTGATCCTTCTTTATGAGGGGGGTATCCTTATCCTCCTTTTCCTCCATTACCGAACTCCATTACTGGTCTCTTTGGGCTCCTCGTTGGTCACCACAATCTATGTTGCTTTGGTCTCCTACAACCTTGCCTTCAATATCCTCCACAGACTAACCTATGACAGGACTTTCGGGAGAAGTAGTAGGCACCTGATGCTTATTCTACTCACTCCTACTGATTGTGTCCTATTCACTGGCTCGTTTTTGTGAAACCACAAATATATCATCATCATATGCAAGATTCTGCTAAGAACTCATGCACCATTTTCTCCATGACTACTCTCTTTTGATACTATTGATGCAGAAGAACAAGGATTTCTCAACTACAAATTTAATGGCTTATGCGCCTGAAACATTAATACATAATCATATGCTTCCAACCATTGCTATGAATATAGACTATTCAAATTCCAGGTTCAAGTGGCGATGATATGGACCCGTGTAGAAAATGGAGCTTTAAGAAAATTTTGAATTTCACAGAAATTTAGAAAATCAGGGACTCAACAAGAGAAGTTGAGCTCCTAGATGGTATGACGACCAAGCCTCCACAACTTGATTTTTGAGATCAAGTTCTCCCTTAATTCCTTCTTTAGCTCTAGATCATCGCATCTCTACAACAACTTCTCATGCATCGAACAACTTCCCTCGTCGATCACATTGCAACTAGAATATGGTCCTTCCATGAGGGAGTCAAGCCCAATCTCACTTTGATACCATGAAAATTAAAGTAAACATTACTACACACAAACAAAAATGTGTTGAGGGCTTTGTTAAACAATGAAACAAAGTATATAAAGACAATTAGGAAGTTACATATTCCAATAAATGTTGTTACAAATTCATGGTACTAAATAGGCCTCATCACTATGAAAATTGCAAGAAGACATAGGTAGCTTAGACCCTAGAATGCTCTCCATATTTCCCAACATTACAACAACATGTTTGCTGGGCTTAAATATGTCTCCACTATTTTTGGCATCACCATTTATGATCTATTATAAATGGCACCTCATCTGGTTTACTACAATTTCTGGGCAAGTCTAAGCATTTGTGTGATGTTTGAATACTTTCCTTTCTGGGATTTTGATGCCCTTATTGCATCTTATCGACATATTCTACCCTTCCATGACTATCATGATTTCTTTATTATCAAGAAAGCCAAAATTTTTCTAGGGTTATGTAGGTGGTAGACTATCATGATTTTGGTTTTCATCTTCACTCTTTCTATCATGTACAACTCTTCATATTTTTACTATTTACAATATTATTTACAAACTACCATAATCACTAGGATTAGGTATCCAACATATACCGACACATTCTCATTATTAAGTATCCAACATAGACCAACACATTCTCATTCACAGGTGCAAAAAAACAAAATGAAGGAAATATTGAAACAAGAACATAAACATAAAGCATGATTATCATCACATGCTTTGAGGACTGCAGCGAACAATAATTTTGTTCTCTTTTCATTTCATGTGTTTAATCTCAAAATCAATCTAAAAAAGGAATTCAAAACCAATCTCAGAAAGGAATTCCAAGCATCTTGCATGTATGCCATTTAAGTTTTGTTGAATGAAGAAATACTTCAAATTGTTGTGATCCACTCTCAACTCAAATATTTTCACCATCAAATAGTGCATCCACATTTTCAATGCATGCACTACTATAGTAAGTTCTAGATCATGAGTAACATAGTTTTTCTCATGTTCTTTCATATTTCTTAACCGATAACATACTACATGATTATTTTTCATGATAATTCCACCAATCCCATCCATGCATTAGTAAAAGCAATGAAGTTTTCATTTGAATAAAAAATTTCCAGAGTTGGTGCACTAGTGAGGAGTTTCTTCAAAACTTGAAAGTTTTCTTTACATTGTTGTTTCCACTCAAACATTTTTGCTTTTTTTCTTTCACATAAGTAATTAGTTAATCTACCAGATTTTATTTTATTGAGTAGATTAACTAATTAATTATGTAGATATGCTAGTAACATTTTTACTTTTTTCCTTTTACATAAGTGATTAGTTAATCTACCATATTTTATTGAGTAGATTAATTTAATCACCTCCAACCAATCCATCCCAATGAGAACATCATATGAATCAATTGGTAAAATATTCAATTCTACATGTGAAAAGATTCCATTCAACTATAATGGGAATATCTCCACCATTTCATAATCTTTCTCTTTTTTTAGTTGAAAGTTGGACTAGCCATGGCTTACTATGCTAACATTTTTTAAGAGCATAATTTTCAACAAATTTAGGAGTAACAAAATTATGATTAGATCATGGATCAGTTAAATTGAAAATACATATTTTTTTCAATTTTATCTTCAAGTTCTACTGTAATCGATTGGTGAGTAACTTGGTGGGATTTCAATGCAACATAAATCTGAAGAATGGTTTGTGCCACATCATTTATGATAGTAGCCTCCTTAATATTATGAACGATATTGCTCCTATCCTTTATCCTTTTGATGAGGACAAATTTTCTACATTTGGTCCTCTCCACAAGCCCAACAATACTTTCACTACTTTAACCCTAATTTGAGGTAGTTAATTTTGGTGTACTAGTTTGAACTAGTTAATTTTGATATAAAGTTATTGGGTAGTTACTAAATAGAGGAGGTTTGAACCCTTTCCTCATTTTTTCTTTCTTCTCCCTTTTCTTGTTCTTTAATGCCTTTTAAAATTATGATCTTCCTTTTTCTATTCATAATAATACTTTTCCTTTCAAATTGCTTCTTCAATGGTTCGAGGCTCATCAATATTGTTCTTTGTGAGATATTGAGTTAGAATACTTAAGAGATGTTGAATTTTCACTTTTTGCATACCTTAACAACTTCATAAATTTTATTACATATTAATTTATGGTCTTTTGCCCTATTTCATGTCGTGGAATCCTTGTACCTTACCTTCACAATAATGGCTGAAAAGGTTCTTCTACCGAAAGTGTTCCATGAATTGATTCGATGCAATTTTATGTTCATTAATCTTTGCTAGAGGAGATCCCGTTAAATAGAATCTTTTTCACTAAGATTAAATATAAAAATTTTGGTCTTCGTATATGAATTTGGAAATATTTTTTCATTATAAGACCAAGTTATATATATATATATATATATATATATATATATATATATATATATATATATATTTACCGGAAATTGGTAAACTCACTCGATATTTCTCCACTTCGTGGATGATATAAGATGTTAAAACATGACCCTAGAGACACAAGGCTCGAACCCGTGACCTCTCTCCTGACCGAAAGACTATTTACATGTCTTACCAAACTTGATATTCTTACATAGACTTGATATCATAATCAAATGTAGGTGGTTTTTCCTTACAATATTCTTATAGTAAGCTATTTTTGAAGAGTATCTTCCTTATATGGCTTTAGGGAGAACATTTTGGGTTGCTCAAGAAATCCTCAACTATACATGTCTCACTAATAGAGGATTTTGGCATATATGATTTGTATGTCACGTCTTGTGAGGATATTTTTGCATTATGGGACCTTATCTGAGAATGCCTTCTTGGGCTGCACTTGCTCCCATCAACATGACTATATTTTCTTTTTTGTAGTTTCCATATTTTGCAGTAACAAGTTTGATTGTAATGTTTCAACAATAGTTATGTTACACATTATTTTATTGACGTTTTTAACAAAAAATGGGTTCACTATCAAGATAGAAAAAATGGTGAGAAAAAATAAATTATTAGGATTCTTTGCATGTTGGAATTACCTTTGTATGTTTTTCAAAATTTGGAGCATAGTTGCATTGAGTTGGTTTAACTGCGTTTAAGGTTTGAGAAAAGACTTGTAAATCATGAAATAAAGTGATATGCAATGAAGGAAAAACATACAATAATAAGAACACCCTCTAATAACAAGGACAATTTTAACATTGATAATTATATATCTAACAAAAAATTGTAAAATGTCCAAATATTAGATGACGTTTATTCATAAAATAATCCATTTACAATGATACATAATTTATTTTTTCAAATAAATTTTTTTATTCAAAGAATTAATACTAATGCTTAGCTTTTCTCATGTAATCTTTTTTTTACCCTTTATAATTTGAGTGTGTCCAATGATTAAGAACTTATGTATCCTCTTATTAGATTATAAGTTTAAATCTAAAAGAAAGTAGAGTATGTACACCATCCTAGACTTTAATAATCAAATCACTCAGTGAAAATTTCTCGTTCTACAAACAAAAAAATATCATACACTAATTTGATATTTAACTTAACTACAACTTTAAAACTATTATAAAAATAATTTTTATAAATAATAATATAAAATTAATGAAAAGAATTTGAAAAAAGTTGATGTAATATAATATTCACAAGAAAGTTAGAAGGTATTTATCACCACAAGAAAGTTAGTATTTATCCACTTTGAGAAATAATGATGTCGCTTTCCTCAAGTCCCGCGCAACCATCACATTATATCTTTTCGTTTTAAGGGTCGAAGATCCAACTAACACAATAATTTTTCATTTACTTCTAGTGAAAGGAAATGTGAATCGATCGAGAAAGCACTAACTTTCCACTTTTGCACTATAAATATATAAATATTCAAGATTAACTTTATATATAGAGAACTGTTGAAATTTTATTAATTTTAAAATTATTATTATTATTATTATATAAAGAAGTGTGAAATTTTATTGATTTTAAAATTTTTAATATATATATGTTTATTATATATATATATATATATATATTAATTCTAAAATTTTTATTATATATGTGTGTTTTTCTTACACATTGAAGTGAAGTGACATGTTTAGATATTTGTAATATTAAAAAATTAAAAGAAAAACTATTTTATTGTTAATTGTAGTTCCTTTGAATGATCCTCCATATCTCTTATAATAAGTGTCAATAATACATATAACTCACTACATAGACACTATCTTAATTATATGAGTTAAGATGTAGTCTCATAATTAAATATATTTAATGGTGCATTGTCTTGAATGTAATTAGTTTGATATTTGCATATTACTTCATTGCAATAACCATGAAGAGAAATAAGATGCTTTTTGGGTAGATGAGTTAGGGTAATTAATGATAGAGATTATGGGGCAGATAGAGACTATAAAGATTATGGGGTAGATTGTTAAGTCTAAAAACTATTTTTATTATGGTTTAGTAAGTTTTGAGTTTTGTGTCGATTGATTATTAGGAGAAGATTAGTGTCTATTGTGTTTTTTTGGAAATATGAGGTAAATTAAGGATTCATTTGAAGATATGAAAGTGGAACTAGGGTGATATCTATAGTTGTTCACTACAAACCATATAAGTGTTGAATTTTCACTATGCTTGGTTCAAGCATGCGGTTTATTTCATTTTAGTTATGTACTTGAACCATAAACAAATGCAACTATACCATTCACAATTGTTGCAATAACCAAGATCACAAGAAGAAATACCATGCACAAGAACACAAGAAATATCCTTCGAAAACCATTCTCAACAAGGGAGAAAAACCCATCAATCCTTTGCTATATTCTCAAGAGAAAATCCTCCAACCATAAAACCCTAATGCACACAAGAGGGTGCTCTACTACCTTGAAACTTGCGCCCGAGAGAGGTGCACACTTCAGCCTTAGAAGATGTACTTGCTGAAATTTCCAAATGACAAGTGACAAGTGTGTTTCCTCAATGGGGAAATCACCTTTAATTATACTAGACTGGACAGAACAAAAGTGATGTCTATTGGCACAACATGGCCGACCTCAATAACTTAAAAAATAATTAATTAATACAATAACCATTAATTATCTTTCACATATAGTGGAGCCGACATGTACCCTTTATATCACAATTAGGGTTACAGATAAATCTTACTCTCAGACAATATATTAAGGGATCTCACACATCCACTAGGGCTTATCCATTAGGGGCACGTCCACCTGTGCTCAACCACAGGGATGTCCTACTCAATAGATCTCTATATCTCTGAGTCCACAGGAGAATCATTTCTATTACCATCTCAATCCTGACTCAATTGAGTCCACAAGGCAGGAGACCACACGTCATAACAACTCATTCCAGAGTCTGACGCACACCCATCACATGGGAACCTTCACCCCACACAGGGGTACACATCATTTCATCTCAATCGAGAGAGGAACAACACACCCATCTCATGGGCATCAACATAGGGGTACACATCGTCTCATCTCAGTCCAAAGAGGAATGACACACCCATCTCTTGGGCACACCCAACACATGGGCTCCCTCGCAGTTCGACTCAACTCAGTCTCAGAGGACAACATGTCCTGGAGATGTCTCACGAAGTTGTAATCATCAACACTCTCTCTCAACTAGGGAGGCATTCTTCACCAGGCCAAGTCTCTCACAGAAGTACTCGAACTTCATCTTTGCAAGCAGTTTGGTGAATATATCTGCAATCTTCTCATGTGTAGGAAGGTACTGCATCTTTACTGCTTTCCTTTGCACCATGTATCTGATATAATGATATTTTATCTCAATGTGTTTTGATCTATCGTGAAACACATGGTTCTCAGAGAGCTTCACACAACTCTGGTTATCAAAATGAATAATGGTAGGATCCATCTCATGATCAAATAAATTTGTCAGGATCTTGCGAAGCCACACTGCTTTGCAGTCTACCACACTCAACGCTATATACTATGATTTTGCGGTACTCAAGGCCACAGAGCTTTGTTTCCTACCGCACCAGGAAACCATGGTAGAACCTAAGGTAAAACAAAAACCAGATGTGCTCTTCCATTCCACTGCACTCCCTGCCCAATCGACATCGGCATATCCCTGCAAACTCATGTCTACACTAGAGGCATATCTCATGACATATCCAATTGTGCCTCGTAGATATCTCAATACATGCTTCACTACTATCTAGTGAGTATGTCTTGGCTGACTCATGAACTGACTAAGTACATTCATTGCATAGCATATGTCAGGTCTAGTGATACATCAATGATCCAATCAGTTGTCGATATAAATGTGGATCAATCTCGCATGGATCAGTAGAAGCATTGTTCATCTTCTTAAAATCCATCACCATTGGTGTAGGCATGGATTTGCAGTCTTTCATACCGAAATTCTTCAATATATCCACTGTATATTTTCCTTGACTCAGGAAAATCTCATCAGTCCTTTGCCATACTTCTAGTCCCAAGAAGTAGTGCATCATACCTAGATCCTTCATCTCGAATTCAGAAGTCAATGCTCGCTTGCATTCAACAATAAGTCTTTCTGAAATGATGAGGAATAAGTCATCCACATACATGACCAAGATTAGGCATTTGTCACCAACAATATGATAATATAGGTTTGGATCAACAACACTCTTGCTGAAGCCCAAACTCATCAAGAATCCATACATCTTCTCATACCAAGCATGAGGTGTCTGTTTTAGTCCATGCAAGGCTTTCTTCAACCTTCACACATGAGTTTTCTCGTCATGTATCACGAATCCCTTTGGCTGCTCGATGTAAAATTCTTCCTCAACTCACCATTGAGAAAGGTTTTCTTTACATCTATTTGATGTAGTTTCCAACCCATGGATGCAGCTAGTGCAATAATAATACAGATGGAAGTGTAATGGGCTACTGGAGAAAATGTCTCCTCATAGTCAATTCCTTCCACTTGTGAGAATCCTCTGGCTACAAATCTCACTTTGTATTTCTTGACACTTCCATAAGATGCATGCTTGATCTTATAGATCCACTTGGAAGTTACTACAGACTTCCCTTTTGGTCTCAGAACAATATCCCACACATCATTTTTCAAGATGAACTGATACTCTTCTGCCACGACATCTTTCCATACCTTTTGACCTATTGATTCTCTGTGACAAGAAGGATCGATATAATTGATGTGGCTCATGGATGAAAAGTAGCTTGAAAATATCTTTGGTGTCTTGCTCTCTCGGAATGTGCCTTGAGGATTTACATGGCCCTCTTCCTCCTGTAGATTTTGTCGATCCCAGGTAGGCCTTTTATGGCCTACTGCAATGTCTGTGGGATATCAACTGAAGAAACTAGAACAACTGGAACAACTAGATGAACTAGAATAATAGTTGTCTCCCTCTGAACTGCTGAAGGAGGAGAAGGTATTGTCTCACTATCAATCTCCATCTGGGATTCTATGGATCTTTGAAAGGCTATCTCTTCTTCAAATATAACATATTTTCTCACCTCAATCTGTCTCTAACCAGTGATGTAGATCCGATATGCCTTCTAAGATTCACCATATCCCACAAATGTACTTTTTCTGCATGAGGTGTCTATCTTAGACCTTTTCTCTTTCGGTACATGAAAGTATACTGGACATCCCAATATCTTGAAGTGTCCAATCTCAAGATTCTCTCCGGTGAAGGCTTCTTCAAGAGTTATGTTCTTCAAAATCTGGTGAGGACTCCTGTTCTAAACATATACTGTTGTCATGAATGCTTCTTCCCACATAATCATAGGTAGTCTCTGACCATGTATCATTTCTTTGGTTGCCTCAATGATGGTTCTGTTCTTCCTCCTTCTCCAATAGTTTTGACTCCCTCCGAGTCAAGTAAATCCCTCTAAAGTCTGAAGGATAAACATCTTCCTTTGTTGTTAACCTTCTTAGAACAAGAAAACATGAGAAAAGAAACAAGACAATAATATCTCCTAGAGGAGAATAATGAGTACATCTCTAGAATCAAAACAATTTAAGGATTATTGTCATAGCTATAACACTTACTTGTAATGTAGAAAACTTAAAAATGTAGGTTATAGGCATGATAATTAAAACAATCAAACATGGAGTCTGTTAAGAACCAAATATCATTATAGCATAGAAAAACCTCAAAATAAGTACTCAACGCCTTGAAAAAGAGAGAATTTCAGATAATAAGCCTCTTCGAGGGGGAAACCTCCTTTTACCCCACATAAATGTTCAAGTAAAATATGATTCCAAATGACAATGTCTCCTTGGTATATATAGGAGACTAGGAGGTATAATTATAACTAATGGAATAAAGCTAACATAAATAAAATAACATTACTAATGTAATATGCCCCAATTAAGGGGTAATGAGCCAATATTAGGGCTTAACATGCCCCTCCCCTTGAGACAAGTGTTGTCTACAATGCTTGAGTAACTCTGGATGCTTCTGTATAAAAGATTCATCTTCCCAAGTGGAATCTTCAGTCGGTAGTTTCCTCCATTTAATGAGATACTTTGAAATGGATCTATTCCTCACCTGGTGAATTCTTGTGTCAGTGATGGCTTCAGGCTCCAATATG
>ML821030.1:0-18859 GCA_009831015.1 Picea engelmannii | reverse complement strand
GGGGGGGGGGGGTGAATCAGTTGTCTTTGAGCTTAAACAATATTTAGTCTATTAAAAAATTCTTAATCTTTCTTCAAGTGATCATCAACATTATATAGCATATGGACAGTAAAAGTAAAAAGCATCAATCACACACAAGGTATACACAGAGACAAATTTTCATGAGGAAACCCATAAAGGGAGAAAACCTTTACTTCTTCGAAATGATAGGCAGTCTTTTAAGTTCTGTACATCATCTTTAATTGAGCACCAACTCAATGTGAGGCTGCTACCTCTGTTTTACAAGCTGCAACTTGTTTGAGAGCACCAACTCTCTGGTTTCTATAGCACCCACTAGAAGGAAGCACCAACTCCCTGAATATTCCAGCACCAACTTCCTGAATGTTCCAGCACCAACTGGATGGAAGCACCAACTTCCAGTTGCACAGGCTCCAACCTGTATAACAGAGAACACTTGTTCTCCCTTGCACCACCCTGCCACCCTAGTTTCTCTGGCTGCAACAATATGGAAGCTACAACTTCCTGTGTTCAAGATCCCACTTGAACTTCTGAGGATAACAGTCCTCCCAAGCACCTCCCAACCTCCCTAAAATATGAATGGCTAAATAAACAATCAACTTTACAGATAAATCAGTTCTTACCATTCTTTCTTTATTCTGTAAATCTGGTCTTCTACACACTGTTTTGCTGCTCTTCTCTTCCTCTGTCTGTTCAACAGGTATGCTCTACATCAACTTGGTCTCTCATTCTGCTCTTCTTCAACTTGTTCTGTCATTTTGCTCTACTTCTTCTCTTTCTGTCATTCTGCTCTGCTTTTACTCTTTCTGTTATTCTGCTCTGCTTTTACTCTTTCTGTCGTTCTGCTCTGCTTCTGCTCTGCATTTCATCTCACTCTGCACATTTTCTAAGTCTCATGCTACGCATCCTCTCATTTTCCCTTTCTTACTGTTTCGTTCATTTTCCATCTGGAACAGCCAACCGTACACAGTCTGTCTCGTCTTCTTTTATACACACCTACACGACGGTTCAACTTCCCAACTCCTTAGACAAAAAGATAACAACTGTCTGAGCAACTGAAATACCAACTTAAACGCTAACTGACTTGCAATCATGAGTCCGTTTTGCTAATAGATTCCAAACTAAGGATTTAACTGTGAGACAAAACATTAACCCTTTGATCAATACTTGATCCGACGGTTCAGATCCAATCGAGATTTTACACATTGCGATTTCGACACTCTTGGCGTTCATAGTTTTTGTCACTTACAAATCCTGATCCCCGAAACTCCATGAAGAAGTCAGATCAACGGTCCAGATCATTTCTTGATCTGACGGTTCAGATTCAATCGCGATTTCGCATATCGCGAAATCGACATTCTTGTTGCATTGTGTTCTTTGCCTCTAGATGTTGCGATTCACGAAACTCCGATAAGGGGTTAGATCAACGGTCCAGATTTGAGCTTGATTCCATCACTGTGATTGAATCACGATTTCACATATCGCGAAATTGAGATTCCTGATGTTAAAAAACTTTGACGTCTCCAACTCTCGATCCTCGAAACTCCAACAAGATGTCCATCTGCTGACGTCACACGTGGATTGACACGTGTTGAATACTACCACGTGTCACTCTAATTCGTGACTTACATGTGCCTGAAATGTTGAATCAGTCTGACACTTGTCATTACCTGGTTGTGACACGTGTTCCTAGCTGACGTGGTCTGCTGACGTGAGTCGGGTCGACAGTTCAGATGTGATCTTGATTTGACAGCTCAGATTACGCAGGGATTTTTCATATCGAGAAATCGAGATTCCTGTTGCATTGTTTCTTTGACATTTCCAACACGTGATCCTCGAAACTCCAATCAATGGTTCAGATGTGCTCTTGATTTGATGGCTCAGATTACGCCGAGATTTTTCATATCGAGAAATCGGGATTCCTGTTGCATTGTTTCTTTGACATTTCCAACACGCGATCCTCGAAACTCCGATCAACGGTTCATATGTGATCTTGATTGGACGGCTCAGATTACGCCGGGATATTTCATATCGAGAAATCGGGATTCCTGTTGCATTGTTTCTTTGACATTTCCAACACACGATCCTCGAAACTCCGATCAACGGTTCAGATGTGATCTTGATTTGATGGCTCAGATTACGTCGAGTTTTTGTGAGCCCTCTACTCCTTTCACTTTTAAAGATCATGCAGGTTTTCCTCAATCCAACGGTGGTCGGACCCTGCGCTTGGATCTAACGCTTGAGATCTATCCTCCTCTTCAGTGCACTCTTCTTGTCTTTATTCAGATCTGATGGCCCTCATGCTATCGGGAATTTTGGATGGGATCCAACGATCAGAAATGCTTCTCGGGCCTTCGATCATTTTGTCATGCCATCTTCACCATTGTACTTTCCATCAATGACAAGCATTCGCTGTCTGTTAAATATTTGCCAACATTCTTAACTAGGGATCCCATGTTAGGTAAGTCTATACCATTCAATAACGACAAATCTAGTTGCAAAAAGAAGGATTTGTGTTGCTACTAAATGGGTTCGTACCTAAGGCATGTCAATTGCAGTTATAGGATAATGCAAGTGGGAAAAACAGAGTGATTGCCTATCCTATATGTTGGTCAACAAAAATAGCTGCCAAAGTCACGAACAAGTGACATGATGTTAGAAACCACAAGAATCCATGGATAAAACTACCAAAACCAACTCCATCCATTGTATTATTAGTCCACTAGGCCAAAATATTAGTAAAAACTATGTAAAGTGGGTAAATTTTTTCTATAAATAGTAAAAAATTACCAATTTACCATATCATTTGTATTTTTTACCCAAATAGTGCATTTTGGACCAAATTTCTCCCGAGTTTCAACTGTGGATTGCAGGAGCTACGAGTAACGTAATTGACAACTGTCTATACCAAGTAAGCCTTCTTTCTCTTCTCTTCATTTCTAGTGGATTAGTATTTGCAATTATGTCTCATTTTTTGAGTATTTCAAAGTGCAAATTAGAAACTAGGGTATACGTGGGCTATAGATAATTGGGTCGCATATACGCAGCCCTATACATAACTGCTATCAAAACATACCATGTATATGCATCCCTATACATGACTGTGTAAGATGCAGCTTGTGTACAAGTCTGTGGATTCAATATTTAAAATGTTACTGACTCAAAAATTTATTTTAAACTTGCAAGATGGTGCTAGAGTGGAGAGAAAAAGAGAATGAATAGGTTGATGCTACATTGGAAAGAGATCCAGGGGCTCAAATGGAATTAAGAATATGTGGTCTATATAAATTTTGGGCTCTCAAAGACATGAGGGCTCAAATGAGACTGCTCCAAATGTTGGTGAACAATTGGGATCTAGATACATAGGCATTCAACCTCAATGGGAAACCATTGAGGATCGAATTTTAGGACATATACTTTTTGACATGATTTTCATGTCAGGGTGAGGTGGTGAAGCTCAAATCCCGAGGAGCTGGGCGTGGCATGCACATAGAGGACTACATAGCCACTTATTGCATTGCAGGGACCGAGAAGGTAGGGAGCCAACTCTCGATCAGAGTGATCAACAATCTGACTCTCAATATCGTTTTCTTAGTGTTGACAAAGATCACAAGGTCAACCTCGTTGCATCAAGCATCAAGGCCACTTATGTTCTACTTGATGGAGTGCTTGAGACCCACGGTTTACAACTGGTGCACCTCACTGTTGGCCAACATGAAGAGCTAGCTAACGGACTGCAAATTAGGTAGAAAGAGGAATTTCGAGTTTGCGTCCATTTTATGTAGTTTTTTCTTTGAGCAGGTTCTAGGCTTGGGCCCTAGAGTTGATATTTTTCCGCATGGACTTTGCGATCCAACCATGGCAGGGTGGACCGAGGTGGTGAAGCGATTGGGAGGTGGTAGGGTACCAACACCCTACAATGAAAAGTTTTTCCTCTAGTGGAGTCGGTAGGTGATAGCTCTGGAGGACTACCCATATGCAGGGATTGAATTAAGAGGAGATCCGGACATGCCATTACCACCAGGTTCTGCCTACGGAGACACAGGTATGCTTTTTTTTTTTTTTTCATTTTTCATTTTTTTTGTATTTGTGTATAGGAAAACAAAAATATTTTTGGATGATGTCAAGTACTAATTAAAACATGCATGATACTCAGATGTGGGTATGTGACAACCATATGGACTCCCATGACACCAACAAAGGCATTGGGGGTATGATCCGGTGGGAGGAGACGTTGATAGAGTGATTCAAAACGTACAGGGAAAACTGTCTCATTTGACGCAAATAATTCCCATGGTTCAGGTAGAGGATCTGTCGGAGGCGATGCAATGACATGCAGTAGGTGTGCCCTGTGCTTGGGTGGGACTCTTTCGATGTCTCGCAAATTCCATACTATGCTATCATGGCACACATTCGGCGCCACAGGCATAGATGTCATGGTTATTGTATTGATCGATCGTATATGTATTTTGAGGGTGTGAGCTGCAATTTTGTACTATAACACCATATTTTTGAGAGATGAAATATAAAAAAAATTTGTCCTCGACTTTACTTATATTACAATGTGTACATTGAATGTGTTTTCTTCTTTATTTATGTGACAAATTCCAATCTAAAACATAATTAGCATATGCATCAAATACATAATTAGAACTTCTAGATATGTGATGATAAGTAATAAAATCAAAATGTCGTTCCAAAATTCATACCCGTAGGAATCGTCGAAGTAAAGTAGGGTCTTTCACAAGGTAACTATCATTCAACTAAAATACTACTAACTGGGAATCCAAGAGAACTTCTAAAGAATGAATACCATGTGAAACAACATCGCGTAAAAGCTCTATAATGGCGTTATATTTGGCTACATTATTCATTGATGGCCCTAGAAAAACACCACATGAAGACACTAGTTGACCCTTGGGTGAGTAAACAACCCAAATGGTGGAAGCCAAGTTTCGTGTATGATGATTGGCCCCATATACGAATCCTAAGTAGACTAAAGATTCCATTGACATCTGCCAACAAAGGGAAAAATCGATAAGTAAGTTGAAGACGAAAAGGGGAAAATATATATATATATATACTAAAATAGATTAGTATACAAAGAGTTACGCCCAAGATTGGGGCTCAAGCATAGTATCTTTTCAAGTAGAGCCCATTTTTGGGCTCCGCCAACATATTCCCTTCATAATATTATAATTCGTAGGCTCCTTTTTCTAAGACACATCGCAAGATATAGGTATCGTGCCACATGGGTTTGAACTTTCTTGCCCACAATGGTTCCTTGGCTTGGTCATTCAAGAGGACCAAGTCACCCTCATCGTACTGTCGAGGACAGATAGACTTATCATATTGGACCTTGACATGTTCTTTATTCACTTAGATAGTCGTAGAGGTGTCTTAACGCTGCTCATCTAGACTCTCTAGGTGTATGAGGCATTGTTCGAGATCGGAAGTGTCGGGGAGGAGATTAAATTCCAATCTAAGAGAAGGGATTTTACATTCAATAGGTAGGATCGACTCCACATCATGCACTAACTGGAAAGGAGAAAAAACGGTCAAAGTCTTAACCGAGGTTTGGTATGCCCAAAGCGCAAGGTAAAGCATGATATGCTAGTCAGATTTTTTCTGGCTGACAGTTTTATGAAAAATGGTCTTGAGAGACTTTTTTATGGAATCCACTTGAAAATTTTCCTGGGGGTATTAAGGGGAAGAATGACCATGTTTAAACCCCATCTTCAATGCTAATTCTTTCATAATTTCATTCTGAAAGTGACTTCCATGATTAGTGACAATCTCACTCGTGATTATGAACCTGGATATAATTTGATTGAACATGAAAAATGTGGAAGTCTTACCATCGAATTTAATTTTTGGCATGGGCTCGACCCACTTAGTAAAGTAGTATATGACCATGATAATATGTTGATTCCCCCCAATTGAAGTTGGGGTGAAATCCACAAAATCCACTCCCCACTTGGTGAAGGGACCGATGGTAATGATCGGGTGAAGAGGGGATGGATGTGAGTGCATCTTCCAAGTGAACACCTGACATGAGTGACACTTATTGAACGCTTCGACGCAATCTTTAAAAATGGATAGCCAAAAATAACCGGCTCGCAAATATTTTGGGATGTCGCAAGCCCAGATAGATGACCACCACAAGCCCCACTTTGAAATTCATTAAGGACAGACTCAACCTCTTCGTGAGTCAAGAAATGACGCAAGATATTATATACTCCTCGATGATACAAAGTGTCACCAATGATAAGGTAGTTCTTATCTTGATATCGTATACGTCATCGGTCATATCGCGAAATATGTTGAGGGAACTTCAAGGTTTGAAGGTAGATCACAATATCTCCATACTAGGGGTGTGACGACGAGACAAGGAAAATGTGTTTATCCACAAATGAATCAACATGAATAACATCCTTATCTAGTCGAGGGAATTTCGATATTAACTCGGGAAAAACTAGTGATTTCTTGGACTTTGCCGAAGAAAAATAGAGATCAAACTCTTGTAAGATAACCATCCATTTATTATATGTTCCCCTATGATGCACCTAGTAAGGATGTATTGAAATGGATTGACATCAACAACCATGATAGTTTTTCAAAGCAATATATAGTGTCGTAATCGTTGAACTGCGTGAATGGAAACCAAAGATTGATTTTCAACATGAGAATACTTGAGTTCAAGGCCAACTAAGTTTCGACTAAGATAGTAAACGATGTGCTCATGAGATTATCATCCTCCTGAACTAAAACCATACCAATCGTCCCTTTATACGTGATGATATAAATCAAGTAATCTCTATTCTAGTCTGGAGGTTTTAGTAGAGGCGTTGATACCAAGGATTTCTTCAGAGCATCGAAGGATTCATGGGCTTGCTCATCCCATATAAAAGGAGTGTCCTTCTTCAAGAGATGCATGAAACCCTTAGTAATATTGGCATAGTTTACTATAAACTGACATAAAAAGTTAGCTTTCCCCTGTAAACCTTGAAGTTGATGAATAATGCATAGGGGAGGAAACTAAAGTATTGCCTCAACCTTTAAAGGATCCACCATGATCCTAGTCTTAGAGACTAAGAATCCTAGAAGCCGACCTGACCTAACACAAAATATGCACTTGTGAGGGTTCAAACAGATGCGATAAGAATGGCATCTTTCAAAAAATAGCCGAAGGTGGGTAGAGTGATCCACTCTCTTACGAGTGTGAGCAATGAGATCATCAAGATAAGATTCGATTATATGTTTGAGATCATGAAAATAAAAGTTCATAGCTCGTTGGAAGGTTGCTCTGATGTTTTTAAGGCCAAAAGGAATTTTCCAATATGCGACTGTACCCCAACGACAAATAAATTTCATCTTGTGTTGATCCTCGGGTTTGATATGAATTTGGTTGTATCCTGAAAATCTGTCCATAAAAGAAAAAACCTCTCTTCCCACACATTCATCGAGAATCTAATCAATGAAGGGTGTCGTGAATTTTTCTTTAGGACAAGCCTTATTGAAGTCTCGAAAATCCATGCATACACAGATGATTCCTTGCTTCTTATTCACAGGAATGAGATTGGATACCCATTAAGTCAAGCAAACTGAGTAGATGAAGCCAACATTAAGCAGTTTCTCCACCTCTGCCTTCATAGAAGGCGCCTTCCTAGGATTGACAACTCTAAGTCGTTGTTGAACAAGTTTAGCATCCTGGTAGGTTTTAATCTCATGTTCGACAATTCGAGGGTTGATTCGTGGCATCTCTTCATATGAACAAGCAAATACATCACAAATTTCTTTGAAGAGCTTGGTGTAGATCAGAATTTCTTCCGGTGAACAATATGCACCAATATATACATTTTCAACTGTACCAAGTGTTATCACATGTAGTTGTTATGGGTCATTCATCCTTATATTTTTTATTTTGTATCCTTAGTCTTATTTAAGTTTTACTTTTGATCTCCTCCTTATGGTTTTCTTAGGTCTTAGCACAAATAAGTTAAGGTTGATGTTGGCTCATATCTTTGGTTTATGTCTTCATCCCATCACAAGATTATATGCCATCACCATTACCCTTATGCCACCATCACCCTCATGTCACCACTTCCATTATTTCACATATCTTTGTATTGGCCCTTGTTGTTTATGCTACAAAATCTGTTATGAATTCTGTTGCAAATCCCCTGTTTGGCACTACGAACCTGTACATTAAACTCAACATTGTTATCCTTTGATCATATAACTTGCATCAACTCTTTCCCTTTATAGTTTCAATGGTTACTTCAAATCTAAAGTTTGTCTACATTGGAAAATTTAAAGAGACTTGCTTATTGAAATGGTGATGGCCTTGCAAATGATGATGAAGTGGCTGAAATAATCTAAACTTTGAAGGTGATCATACTTGCATTTTGAAGTGTTCAGGGAAATATTATATTTTCACCTACTGGAGACATTTACGGGCTCATAGTCCATCTACTAATAATTTTTTGTGTTTTTGAGGATTCATTGCATAACACTGAAAAACACAGATATTTCGTAGCACCTGGCGCTACAAAATTATCTACACATATTGTTCTATAGTTGCACTACCAAAGGCGCTACAAAATCACCTAGCCAGACACAACAAATGCACTATAGAATCACCTAGCCAAAAACAGAAAAGGCACTATGGAATCACCTATCCAGAAACAGAAAAGGCGCTACAGAATCACCTGTCCAGACACAGAAAAGGAGCTACAAAATCACATAGCCGAACATAGAAAAGGTGCTACAGAATCTACAGAGTAGTTTTATAGGAGGGCACTACGAAATTTCCTGTAGCGACTACCGTTACAAATTTGATCATAAAAAGAAAACAAAAAAGTGGGTTTCTCTGAAATGTTTTTTGGAGGAATATGATATCCCTGTTGACTTGCTGACCAAATTTTAGCTTGACCCAGTTTGTAATTTGAGAGAAACAATTAAAACACCAGTACACTGCGAAATGTGCTGCAAATTCTTTGTTTTGCATAGTTGATTGGATATTCACCTTGTTGGGAGGTTTCCAACTGTCAAGGAGGGTTCGAATGACTTCTAATGGATAAGTTAGATGTCAAGGGACACCTGTAGCTAAGTTTTATCTCCATTAAGACCTCATGCAGTGAGTTGGAAACAATTCATTAAAGACTTCCAACAACTTCCTGAAAATTAGTAGTTTGTTGGATTTTTGTCTCTTTTGATTGTTGCCACCTATCTCCAAGGCCTAGAATCCAATGAAAGAGATGGGATTCGACCTCCTAAGGATATTTTGATGCTTTTTATATTTAAGGGAGGAGGGAGCTCTTGGAGAGGGGTTGGATTCATGAGCCAAGAGAGGCTTGAGAGAGTAGGATCAATTTTAGTTGCTCATTTGTAAGACCGAGGGCATGTGTTGTAGGCATTTCTGCCATTAGATATTCATGAAAGTTGTGATACCAGACCATTTTTCTCTTGTTTCCATTCTTTCTTATCATCTTTTTTGAGTAATATTTACAGATTTTGAAGATCAAAAGCTGCCTTTGGTTAATGAATTAATGAGTTGCAAAGGATTTGTGGTAATTGCTTATTAATCATAGATTATTGTTCAATAACTCTTTAATCTATATTACAGAAAGGATCTCTGTTATGTGGATATTCTTCTCTTTTTTAACCTTCTATTCTTCTATCCATATTTGCATAAGACTTTTTCTAGTAGGCAACTTGATTGCCTTTGATCTGTAGGATGTTATGACTCCATGCACAATGGAATGCCTCTGTATAATTTTTGCTACCCTCTCCCTTTCTTTCTCATCTTGATGATCCACCTATTCAAACTATTTTAATCCATTTAAATTTTGATGGGTACTGGGCTTATCCTCTGGCAGTCTGAGGGTGAATCTCAGTGCTAAAATATTTGGCACCATTGCCAGGGAACAACGTGTGAAGCTAGCTTCCCTGAGAAAATGACATAGATCCATATCTTGATGGTGGAAAATAGAGGGACACACAAAATGATTGTATTATCTACCTGGCGACTCCACAATCAAAGACTCCACTGGGGAGGATCCTGTTGACAGAAAGATGAAGGGGAAGAAGTGTAAAACCATGCATCAGTTCATTAGTTTTCTACATGAACTCTTGTGCTTCTTTATCAACTCATTTTTTATTTTCCCTTCACATATAAAGAGGATCATATTATGCTTTGTCTATTTGGATGATCATAAGATTTATTTTATATATCCATCCTTGCTAGAAGAAAATTTGCAGCCTGCTTGTGTTGTTGAGGTTGGTCTCGAACCTTCACTTCAGCCTATTGAGAAGAACAAGGCTTATATCTCCATCCCTATTGAACATGATCAGCCTTGTGACCATGAGAATGATGAAATTGATTCAAAACCTTCCCAGATATTTTTACCTTCTACTATTACTCTTGATCCTTGTCATCAACTTGTTAAACCTTTCTTTCAACCCACATAATTCTAGTCTAGAGTTAGACAAAGGGTGTTTAAACCTCTCAAATTTCCATATCACATTCATCCTTATCATCCCAACTTTGTTGAGTATCTTCCTTGGTTTACCTGAGAGGATCATGTTTAAGCTTAGAAACATTTGGGAGCTTTTGAATTTTTTTTTGATAATCTGGAAATGATACATGAAGATGTTGTTATGAGATTATTTTCTAAATATTTAACGAGAGAGACTGCTTCATGGTTTAGATATTTTGAACCTGGTTCAATTGGTTCATGGACTGATTTTTATTATGTTTTTTTTCAAAATATTGGGATGAGAACAAGTCTCTTGATCAATACCTCGCTGATTTTTATACTTTGAGGAGAGGAGAGGAAAAAGTTTTGCCTGTCTTCAACAGGAGGTTCTACAACATTTATCATAGCATGCCCTTAGATATCTAGCCTACCAAGATTGCTTCCATGGTGTATTATGTTATGGCTCAACATCCATATCTTGTCCTTCTCCTGAGAGAAAGGAAATCTTCATCCTTAAGAAGCTTATTTAAAGATGTTGAAGAAGTTGAGGAGAACATTCGTGCTTCCAAGAGAATTCAATATCCAACTTATTTTGAAAACTTGCAAGCACATGAGCAAGAAGACTGTCACTATGTTTCAAATTTTGAGCAAATAGACAGTGAGTATGGAGTAGAAATGGAACAACAATAAGGATGTAAGTATATTTCAGATTGGGAACCATATTCTTTAGTCTTTGCATAATTTTTCGGATAATCCACAGTATTTGGGATTGTTTGTCGACGTTTCGGATCTAGATCAAGATCCATATTTAGGATGTAAATCCTGAAGATGGATCCTGATCTAGATCCGAAACGTTGACAAACAATCACAAATACTGTGGATTATCCAAAAAATTCTGCAAACAATCACCACAAAATTCTTTAGTCTTTGCATATTTTTCTATGGACAAGTATGCATGTCAATCTTATGATCAGTTTTCAAACCATGTTGAGCATACAGTAACTGATGATTGTATAGATAATTACATGTTTCTAGCTGATCATAATCAAGATGCTTTAAACTCTGCTTCATCATTATCTTGTGATCATTATTCTAAAGAGGGAGTTGTTGCTATTGATGATCGATATATGATCACAAGGAAAGTAGTAGGTTATCAATTTTTAAGCAAAGAGGCATTCATGGATGAAAAATTGTTTCATGTGGATCAACATGTTTCTGATTTTGGTTTCAAAGATTCATTTGTAGCCTTGTTGGAGTCAAGTTTTTTCAGATTTTCTGAAAATTTCAGATTTAATTTCACAAATACTTCTGGGTGAGTATTTCTTTCTGAGAAAGTTTCTATCACTACTATTATATTTCAATTATTTTCTATCAAACAATGGCATAGATGATATATTTCCAGTCTTGCAACTACTTGAATGGTTGCTGTGGAAATTTTCTTTTACTTGACCAATTGTAGATTTGGTTAGAGTAGGGTAGTATAGGAAATAAACTCACTTCCTGAGCATTTGCTTTCCTTCAAGTTTGCAACAGGTTTATCAGTTAGTTGCTTGAATAAGTGGAAGATTTTGGTGGTATCAGAGGTTGGTTGCACAACTGACCCCATAACCCAATGGAAAAGGCCATTGGAACTGCTAGGTTCTTGGCATCTCACATGGAGCATGCCATCCCCTATGGAGCCAATGTTATCACATGTAGTTGTTATGGGTCATTCATCCTTATATTTTTTATTTTGTATCCTTAGTCTTGTTTACGTTTTACTTTTGATCTCCTCCTTATGGTGTTCTTAGGTCTTAGCACAAATAAGTTAAGGTTGATGTGGGCTCATATCTTTGGTTTATGTTTTCATCCCATCACAAGATTATATGCCATCACCATCACCCTTATTCCACCATCACCCTCATGTCACCACTTCCATTATTGAACCTATCTCTTTCTTGGCCCTTGTTGTTTATGCTACATAATTTGCTATGAATTATGTTGCAAATCCCTTGTTTGATGCTACAAACCTATACATTATAAACTTAGCATTTTTATCCTCTGATCATATAACCTGCATAAACTCTTTCCCTTTACAGTTTCAATGGTTACTTCAAATCTAAAGTCTATCTACATTGAAAAATTTAAAGAGCCTTGCTTATTAAAACGGTGATGACCTTGCAAATGATGATGAAGTGGCTGAAAGAATCTAAAATTTGAAGGTGATCATCCTTGCATTTTAAAGTGTTCGGGGAAATATTATATTTTCACCTACTGGAGAAATTTACGGGCTCATATTCCATCTACTAAGAATTTTTCTATTTTTGAGGATTCATTTCATAACACTGAAAAACATAGAGATTTCATAGCGCCTGGTGCTACAGAATCATCTACATAGACTATTCTATAGTTGCGCTACCAAAGCTGCTACAGAATCACCTAGGTAGACATAGAAAAGGCGCTACAGAGTCACCTATCTAGACACAGAAAAGGTGCTACATAATCACCTAGCTGAACACATAAAACGCGCTACAGAATCACCTAGCTGGACACAGAAAAGGCGCTATGGAATCTATAGAGCAGTTTTATAGGAGGGCACTATGGAATTTCCTATAGCAGCTACCATTACAAATTTGATTATAAAACCAAAACGACAAAGTGGGTTTCTCTGAATTTTTTTGTGGAGGAAGATGATATCCCTGTTGACTTGATGACCAAATTTCAGCCTGACCCAGTTTGTAATTTGAGAAACAATTAAAACGCCAGTGCGCTGCAGAATGTGCTCAAATTCTGTATTTTGCATAGCTGATTGGATATTCGTCTTGTTGGGAGGTTTCCAGCTGTCAAGGAGGGTTTGAATGACTTCTCATGGATCAATTATATGTCAAGGGACACCTACACCTAGTTTTTATCTCCATTAATACCTCATGCAGTGAGTTGGAAACAATTCATTAAAGACTCCCAACAACTTCCTGAAAATTAGTAGTTTGTTGGATTTTTGTCTCTTTTGACTGTTGCCACCTATCTTCAAGGCCTAGAATCCAATGAATGAGATGGGATTCGAACTCCTAAGTATATTTGGATGCTTTTTCTATTTAAGGGAGGAGGGAGATCTTGGAGAGGGGTTGGATTCATGAGCCAAGAGAGGCTTGAGAGAGTAGGAGCAGTTTTAGTTGCTCATTTGTAAGCCTGAGGGCATGTGTTGTAGCTGGCATTTATGTAATTAGAGATTCATGAAATCTGTGATACCAGACTGTTTTTCTCTTGTTACCATTCTTTCTTATCATCTTTCTTGAGTAATATTTACATATTTTGAAGATCAAAAGATGCCTTTGGTTAATGAATTCATGAGTTGCAAAGGATTTGTGGTAATTTCTTGTTAGTCATAGATTATTGTTCAAGCACTCTTTAATCTATATTACAGAAAGGATATATGTTATGTGGATATTGTTCTCTTTGTTTACCTTCTATTCTTCTATCCATCTTTGCATAATCCTTTTGTCTGGTAGGCAACTTGATTGTCTTTGATCTGTAGGATGTTATGACTCCATGCCCATTGGAATGCCACTGCAGAATTTTTGCTACCCTATCCCTTTATTTCTCATCTTGATGATCCACCTATTCAAACTATTTTAATACATTTACATTTTTATGGGTACTGGTCTTATGCTCTAGCAGTCTGAGGGTGACTCTTAGTGCTAATACCAGGAATACGAGAGACATCGATCATGATAGTAGGGGAGATACTCGCCATGTTTCCTTCAGCAAAAATACCGTGCATATCAAGTGAAACTATGATGTGATCAACTATCTCACTCAAGGTACATCTAAAATCATCTTGTTTGATTCTAGCAAGATCTGGGAGGAAATAAGATCGATGGTGCATATAATCCCGTGGTCTGTCATAACCATTCATGGCCTCTATGATTTCTTCATCTGAGGGTAAATTATCATCTAGAAAGTCATGTGAGAAAGATGATGAAGTGGCCCATACATTCTTAAGAACATGATCCTCCTCGTCCATCTACAAGGTAATAGGATCAGGGTCGACAAAAGAGCCAAGAAGAGCCTGATATGTTATCTTTGTTGCTGACAATGGCATAGCCATTCTAGTATGTGACTGACCTTCAGAAGATGCAGTCGAGGAAGGTAGGGTCCAAGGATCATTAAAATAGGAAGTGCGGAAATGAACAGACCTCAATGATGAAGCAGACTGACTGGACATGGCATAGATATGATGAATTGGTGCCCCAAAATCAAAAGTAACCATAAGGGATGAATACATTCTGACACCAATATTCTTAGTTTTCGGCTGAGAATTTTTTATCATAGGTATCGACGATCCAACAAATGCATTGGGGCTAGCATACACAAATTAAAACTGATCGATCGTCACAATTTTCCCATCATGAGGAAAACATAAAGTATGAAAGATGGATGATATGAATGAAGTCATAACATAAGTCTAGTTACATCCTAGTAACAAGTTATAATTGAGGGTCACATCAACCACCTCAACATCCACGTCTATCGTCTTCCCACCTAACTGGACCGAGAAGGCAGGAAGAATACCGTGAGGGCAGAAAGAACAACCGTGAAAATTAGTCAACATGGTCGGAGATTTTGAAAGGGTGGGATAGCGAAGGGCTTTCCAACTGATCAGGGACATCACGCACGTTGCATTTCCTTCATCAATAACAATACGTTTGATGGTGTACTTTGAGTAATTCACATGGATTTGAAATGCCACATGATAAGGAAAGCGAGGCTTCACATCCGTGACGTCAAAATTGATAACCTTAGAGCCACAGGGGTCTATAGATCCTAACACAGATAAAAAGGCATTTCTCTATGAAGGACACGTCTGGAGTACCTCCAGAGCCAACATCGCGCAAGGGGTTTGACTCAGATCATCAACAATAGAATAATTATGGGTAGCTCTAGCATTAGGAATGTGCATAGAGAATTTGAGTACTTCTTTCGAAATATGAGGCAGAGGCTCTGGTTTTTCAATCTGTAAAGGCGTCTCTACAGGAGGGGGAGACTCTAGACTTGGAACGGTCTATGAAGAACTGTATTCATGAGATCGAGTGGCTATATTAACCTGAGACTTAACCATATTGATGCATATATGGTCACTGTCTTGCACCGATGGGTTTTGACTTCCACTTGCCGCATTTACAACATTCGAGGATCTCGAGGCCATGTGATGATTATGTGGAAAAGGATTAGTCAGCACAATGGGTAGTAGTGATAAAATCCTCGCATCTTATGCAAGTTTGGGGCATAAGTGGGTAAGGTGATCAACCGTACAAATATTGCAAGGAAATTTCACATTCCGCCTTTCTTTCTTTCCCTCACCAATATTATTATTAGACTTCTAATTATTAGCGTTTTCCTTGGGTTTATGATCATTATTATTCCTCCCACCTTACGATTTTTACCGGGTCCTTTATTTATATTCCCTTTTGGTTGCTGGTTACCATTCGGGTTAGTCGACGATTGCACAGAGTGTACGTCTGCCGACCTAGTGGGAGTGGAGGACATAGACGAAGCATGTCCTCCTACAGACTGGTTTAGAGACAACTCTTTCAACTATCTTGTCACCAAGTATGCATAATTTACATTTGTGGAGCCTACAATGCCATTGGCATGAGGCCTGGGCTTTTGTCTAGGGTCATAGCTTGATCTCGGTGCATCTGGAATAATTTCATATAACATCCCAGACTGAGTATATATAAGATCTAACTGTTGGGCCTTAAAAATCGTTTCTTCCTCAGATGTAACTCCGGATGTCGAAAAATCCTTCAAAATATAAGGTTGTAAAGACTTAAGGAACCATTATAAAAGGAATTTTGGAGGAATGTAGGCCTTGATCAATCTCTTCCGTCTACGCCACTCTTGGATGTGATCTGAGATATGGGTGGATTTGTCCTGGCGGGAAGCAGACAAAAGTTCTTTGCTGGCATTATAACGAACCGACAATTGGAAGTCGTTGAGGAAAACTAAAACCATCTAATTAAAATTTTTGTATGCCACCCCCACTAGTATCTCTATGTACCATTTCACAATGACCCTCATGAGGGTGCATTGAAACAATATTAAACAAATAGAATAGTCATTAAGGGAATTAGAAGAGCACCAAAGATGGAAATTAGTGACGTGATCACTAGGATACTCACCAATCTTACCCTCAAATTTCAGAATATCCGAAGGAATCTTGGTAGGGACGGGGGGACATGATGGATCGTGATGCACGGGGTCATTCATTAATCTAGATAATTCTGGCAAATTGAGCATGGTTAGAAAAGGGAGATGGGGTTGTGACATCTGGTCCCAAGATCTCAAGAAATATTGCTACTAGGGAATTGCAACCTATCCAGGGTTCTAGTAAGCACCATTGCCTTGCCTGAGATTGTAAAACCCCCCTTCGAATTGATTCATAAGGGGTTGTTTGGGCACCATTCCAGTAGGATTTTTACGATGAGGATTGTAAATATTTCCCCTAGCTAGAGTAGCTCCAGGTTTGGGGTTGCCCAAGGTGTGAAACTGACCTCCTCTTGGTGTGAATCCGGAGGATAGAGGTGGATTCGTCATGCCAAATGTGTTGGTCAGAATATGTGTGGAGGAGGTAGGTGTAAAGGACATAACATAAGCAACAACTTGTCCGCCAGGTTGACCACTCCATCCAGGAGCATTAAGACCAAGATTAGAACCAAGGTGAAAAAGAGGTAGGCTTCCTATCGTAGGAGTCGTTTGAGGGATTTGAGTGCCTCCAAACGATAATGGAGTATGAGGAGGAGCCATTCCCCCAAGTCCAATACTAGTATGTGGATTAGACATTGGAATGGAGGAAGAAAATTGCAATGTGAAATTCGACATACCATAAGAAAAAGGGCTAGAGGTTGTAGGGATGGAATAAGTATTGTAGCCCGATGAATGACAGAGAGACCCAAAAGGGTTTGTGACTATAGGTTGAGTATTCACTATAGTCCAGACAAGACTGATGATGGGGACCTCCAGCACTACAACCATGGTGGTTGAGGGTGTCGAAGGAGTACCATTAACTATAGTGGGTATGGGAGTCGAAGGACTCCCAATATATTTTTGACTTGACTCAATACTCATACTTGTATAACTGCAAGTCTGGTAGGTGGAGGCGTGTGTACCATGTTTGATAAATTTATTCCTTTTAGAAGGAAAAGAACCAAGATGCTGTGGTAATATTAACAAACAACGAGATCTGTGGGGAAGCTGGCATGGCTCCATGATGACTCAATACTTGAGATATAAAAACAAACCCTAAGGCCAACTAATAATCAAAGAGCACACCAAAGTAAATAAAAAATGCCAATGCACACAAATAGGATAAAGTGGTTGAAAGGGGCCTCCCTCCCTAAAGTAGGTATGCCTCGCCCAAGAGGGGCCTGAGACTCCTTGCAAAATATCATAGGTATCAGAATCAGTTATAAGGGTCGTCGTGGGCTTAACAACTAGTTGGTCAGATCCCCCTAGAGAGGTAATCCTCCATAAAGGTTGTGTGTTGTCTGACCCTTATCTGACCCAGGGTACCTATAGAATAACCCCTGCAAGTAACCTATGTGGTGCCTATGTCAAGAAACTAAGCCACCACAATATAACTAATGCATAGGCGAACAATTGTAAGCCAGGTCTACCGTATGGGTCGGGTAACAAAACCCGGAATCTCAAAATCACTACCTCTTGCAAAAGTAAAGGTACTAGAAAGACCCCCATATACGAATATATCCCCATAAATATATTTGACTCTAAGAATGTATTGGGGGGATATCCCCTCAATCAACTTCACGCGACCTCATTCTTAACTCCGGTGTAAGTGGAGCCTCCTAACGTCACCAATTATAAAATGGATTTCACCACTCCCTTAGTCAGACACATATGTTGAGTTTAATAGCCTTGGATAAGTTTACTCACAAAATCCTATTCCAAGGCTCTAAATCTTAAGCTAATTTGTGCATCCTGAAAAATAAAATCGTTTCTAATCAATTTTAAATTTATTAGCGTTACTTTTATTGGCTTTGTTTACTCAAAACGTGCGTTCATGAAACTGATGATGTTATGACTTAGCAAGTAAAATAAATGAATATGAATGAAATGAAAAGTCCTAACTTCAATTCCCAACAAATGATAATCTTTTCAAAATGGAAATTTCAATTTAATTCTACAATTTCAAATAAGATGCAATCTTTCCATACATGTACTAAGATCAATGACAAGAACCCAAAAGATCAAATTCCAACAATGCAAAATGTATATTTTTTTGTATTTTCAATATAATATAATGAAAATGCAAGTACTGAACAACAACTTGATATAAAGATCCCACTATATGTAAACAAAGA
>ML821029.1:45303-79525 GCA_009831015.1 Picea engelmannii | reverse complement strand
TTCAGAGACCCTATAATTGGTTTATCCCAAGTATCCTCTACAAGAGCCAAAACTTCCTCCTTTTGAAGTGAGAGAGGGTTAAATGTATACAGAATGGGCCCAAAATTTTCTAAGGGTTCAAAGGTTAGACCAATAGGATTATGATCGAAGACAACAAAAGGTATAATTTTAGAAGAGATAATATAATTAGATATTAAAAATCACTCTGAATGAGAAAGCTATCCAAACGAGCCGCAATGAAACTAGGATTCACTCTTTTTTTAATCCAAGTATACTTTCATTTGGTTGGTTTTACATCTGAAAGATCCCAATTAGAAATTAAGTCCTCCATTCTTTATATCATGGGGTAATGAACTATATTATCTCCCCTTTTCTCTGAGTTTATCAAAATAGTGTTGAAATACTCAACCACAATGCTAGAGTTTGAACCATACTTTTTTCCAACCACCTATAAGGAATCCAAGAAACTAACTTTTTATGGGTATCTCACTTGCATGTAGACATTAATAAGGGTAAAGGACATACCTAAATGGTGAATATGAGTCAAAATCCAATGTCGCAAGCTTCAATATGTTTCAATTTAAATTTTAGTTTTGTCCCGTAGAGTGATTATTCATTTCCTTATTTATATTTGTGGTTTCTTCTCTCTTATCCTTGTGAGATTTCCTTCCTACTTTTTTGGTTGATTTTTTTTCTTGTATCTCCCCTTCTTCTAGAGGTTGTTGTGATTTACTTCTTGATACTATATTCCATTGTTGAATAGGAGCTTTCATAGCAATTGGGTCTTGTTCCTCTTGCCTCTCATCTTCTAATATTTCCTCCTCTATTTGTTGGGGATGACACTTTATTCCTCTTGTTAGTTGAAAATCCAACCATAATTTCATGAATTCTCTCATTTCCATTTATTTATTGTATCATTCTCATGTTTATGCAAAAAAATTATCATTCCATGCCCTTCAATCTTATTTAGATTCAATTGGCCTTATACGAAAATTGCTCATACACAACAAGTTTCTTGCACATATTCCTGTTAAAAGATAATTGCTCTATTCTTATTTATGAATCTGTAAAATGGATGTTGTTTTATGTTAGAAAAATATAATTGCATGATAATGTGTGTGTTTGATTAAATATGAACATAGGCACTAGCCTAGCATGAAATAGTTAGTCTATGCTACTAAATTTCAATGCATTCCATTAATTCACATTGTACATACATTTTTAACAAATTTTAGGATTTCATGGGAGACATGCCTTTGTTTGTCAAGGTGAGTGGGTCTATGAGGCTATAATTTGAATGCCCTGATTCATGGATACCTATGACATGGTTATGAGTGTTGGGTGAGTATGCTACACTTTGTTTTTATTGAAAACAATTATGATAAGGAAATATATAGATAATTTAGGCATTGATGAGTGGATTAGTAGCATAAGGAAATCAATTTTAGGAGGTATGGTTTTCTAGAAGGATTTTTTGGAATCATGTCCTCTCATAGAAGAAAAACTTCCATGGTTTATAGGAAATGGTAAATAAGTCCGCGTTAGAATTGACCCCTGAATTGGAAGTATGGAAGTCCCAAGACTATCCCACCTTCTAGTTGAGACCCTTCATGCTAAAAATGAGTTCTTATTAGCAGATGCTTATGAAAGGGACAAAGTGAATAGACAAACCATAGGATGGAAGGTAGTATATGAGATAATTATATTCAATAACATGTCAAAGTAATGGAACCAATATGTAGAGTCCCTATAGGAAATTTGAATTCTACTTAGGGATCATCTAGACATATTGGTATGGGTAATAAACAAAGTGGGAGGATATTATCAATCCAAACAAGGTATATTGCAACAATGCATAATATGAAAAGGACTAAAACTTGGAATTGGAATCTTATTTGGAAATTATAATCCCCAACAAAGACAATATTATTTCTTTGCAAACAATAAGATTTGTTATTCTTCTACCTATGAGATTGAAAATCCTTTTCCTTCAGAGAGGAAGTTGCTACATTCCCATGTTAAAAAAAGACACTACAACAAAAACCAATATGTTCATAGTCTAGTCAGTGTGTCCAACTACAATTATTGTACTCCAATACAATTTGGCCATGAAAATCGTTGCACAATTCTACGTAAATGTAGATTTGGGCATAAGTTGAGGATGTCACCCTCCAAAATTTTGGATAGCGTACCCAAAGTCTTATTGATGGTCACAACATATTTAATTCCCTTGTATTCCAGAAGGACATTGAGAAATCTTACCCAAATTACGACCTCTGAAAATTACCCCAAATGTAAGTTGAATTCAAGAAAACATAGCTTTATAAAGCACCCCCTGCATTATACATGTGCAAAATTCAACTCAATGATAAATCTTAGGAAGGAAAACCCTTTAGAATATATGGATCCTAATCAATGGCATAAAAAAAGAAGTCCAAGAAGTATATATCCACTTACGAATATTGTTCGGTGATGTAAATAAGCCATTAAGGCTAGAGACTAGTGAGTTCTTTAGATTATAGTATTGTCCCTTCTTGGACCATATAGGATAGTGTTTCAAAATCATAACCAAGGTTTCCTTATCCACAAAAAAGGATGTGATAGGATATTTCTTAGAAAGAAGGGGAAAACTATCATTTTTTTTAAAACCTACATAAGTCGTCGCAATAGCGATGTAAGTTCATCCCAAGTATGGCATCTGTGTCGAAATCCATTGGTGGGTTGTTTTACTTTGCCACACTTTTTCATCACTATTGTGACACTCCTTTCGTCACAAGTATGGCATCTGTGTCGCAAGCCATTGGTGGGTTTTCTTACTCTGCCATGCTTTTTCATCACTATTGCCATGCTCCTTCATCGATATAGTGATGGATCTTCATCGCAAGAATGTATACATATATTCTTCTTTCCTTTGGGATTCCATCTCTCCGACATATGTTCGTTGGTCTATGAACGATATTTTATCTTAATTACGACAATGTGAACAAAAAAAATTAACATAAAATATTTAGGATGATGACATGTGGAAGCCTGATTCCGTCGTTGTTTCCACGAGTACCTAGTGTGTGGATATAGCATCGAAAAAAGTTCCACAAAAAATATTATTTGACTTCGTGGAAAGTGCGATGGATATGTGTGGCAATAACAATGAGAAACCATGGAAAATTTGGTCATATGTAGTAGTGATGGAACCCGAAGATAATGAAAACTTCCCATAATAAAACCAAGGCGAGGAAAACCGCAACCCACCACAAATACCAAACATGAACATATAGATTGATGAGGAGTTGGCTACTTTCATATCACTTGTCAATGATTTAAGCAGAACTAGAGAACCTAGTTGAGATTCCTTGGCCACTTCATTGGATGTCATTGTGAGGTCCATTGTAAGTGCCCAAGGAAAATTAAATTTTATTTATGAATATCAGGCTAGAATGATTGAGTTTTACAGGACTGGACTTGATAGAAACCTAGTTAGAGACTTGGGTATTTCAAAACAAGATATGATTCCCCTTTTTATTGATCCTCGATCTAGAAAAAAAACCACATGTCACCAAGAAACACATTTGTATTGATTGTGCATACACCCACAAATTTCTCAAAACTAGATGGATAGGTGGTTCATGGTATTTGATACACCTCCCTCCAATATCAGGGAGATGCCTTTATAATTTTAGAGAAAATTTTGGGAAGAATTTATTTTGGTTCATTGTGGGAACTACTTTGACATTGGTGATTTCCAGGGGGTGGGTCGAGGGTCCACATAGGATTGAGAGCATTATAGATGTGATCCCATGTTTATTCCTCCCCCCCCCCCGGGTGAAGGAATAAACCCCTTTCCAACATCCTCCTATTGCAGAGGGATTGAAGAAAGTACAAGTATCTCTGCCATCCTTGACTCGAATCCTAGTGAAAAATGGTAGCTTTGTTGCACTATCTCGATAGGAGGTGCATGCCAGGGACATTGATAGAGGGTTCATACCTTCAACCCATAGAGAAGAGTACAATGAGGAGAGGGAATATGAACATAGAAATCATCCATGTGAACCTCACATATGATCGAGTTGCGGGCATAATTTCTGTGGGCCTATGGAGAGTAGTGGACAATAGAGATTCATGGAAGAGGTTAGTATATTAACCATCTCTATGTTCTTCATCATTATATATTTATATAGTATTATCTGTATTTATTTCAATATTTTATTGTATTATGTTTTTCATTTGCTACGCATGTATAGCAGACCCTCTATGTCAATAGATGCATCAATGTCTGTCACCATCACCAATGCAATAGTAGAGGCAACCTGCTCATTTGGTGTTCTACATACATAGGCATGTATCACATTTTATAAGTTCTTCATAGTGATTTATTTATTTTCTTTCATCCTTAAATTTATAATGTTCTTATGTTTCTATAGGTTGTAGGACTAAGTGGTGCTAAGCAATGTCCAACTGGGATGGAAAAATCACCTACCTCACATGTATCATGTGTTGAGTAAAATCTTGTTTAAATATCAAATGTTTTGTATTTATGTTTTTGGATTTTACTATTTGGTACTAATAGAAATATTATTAATATGTATGTAGTATGTTGATATTTTCGCTAGTTACAGTACTAGTTCAGTCCCTAACAAGCCGACCATATATTTTTGGTTACCTATTTCTAGGTGAGGCATTATTCCATCAATTGTGCAACCCATGGGGATTCATCACCTCCCACCCCCAATATATTTCTTATTTGATGCATCCTTAGTGGATGCACCCAAAGGCCACCCATCTGCACCACTGCTTCCATCACATCCATCCACTATGGATACACCTGTATGCCACCCACCCCCACCAACATTTCCATCTGTCCCAACCACTGAGGCTTCCACAATAGATGTTTTCTCAGAATAGGTTGCACAAGCAAGTGCTCTACCAACCAGTGACTCTCCATCAATTCCAAATATATTCACGATGAGATAATGTGTTGATGATGAATTTTTATGTATCATGAATGGAATTGATTTTATGCATATTTTTTTTAAATTCATTATTTAATCCTTATAATTGACGTAGGTTGGCATTGATGAGAGATCAGGGTTGTGGAGGAGGGTAACACCCTCATGATTTTCAGTACCATCTGCAGTGAGTTTCCTTATGTTGAATTAAAAAGTGTTATTTTATAAGTCTTTTAATCTATTGTGGAAAAAAACTTATAACAATGCTTTTTCTTTGTGCGGTCTCCGCAACGATGAACCACACCAAGGTGCAAACCAATGAAGATGATTCTTCCAGGAAGAGAGGAAATATGTATTTCCAGGACGTTCTTGAGGGTTTCGAGGGTGAAGATGGTCAATGAGTGATCAATGACTACCAATTTGTATCTAGGCTACCATATGATTGTTTTTTATGTTATGGCACTTGTTCCCATCTTGTATATTGGGAACAATGTCCCTTTTTATAAAAAATGTACAATTAAGACGATTTTGAATACACACACACACACACATTTCATGTCCCGTGCTTTTTATGAATATCATTGTTTATACATTCTATGTTGATGAATGTATGAATTTCAAAGTGTATGAATTTTATGTGTATGAATGTATGAATTTATTAATTTGAATAATTACTTTTTAAAGTGTTAAGGAAATCTATGCAAGTAAGAATAGTTCATTTTTTCTAAAGTGATTATAAATACTTGTGTTACGCATTAACTAATCTTTTATGGTGGAAAATATTGCTAAGTGCTAAATCCATACACAATTAATGGTTCTCAAAGACCTAAATTTGACAAAAGACTGAAGTCCCATCCTAGTTAAGACTCGAGGAACCAATAATAAGAATCATGTAGGATAACATAATCACAATAGAAATAATATAGTTGAAACCTCACATTACTCTATCCAAAATGAAGCATGGTTCATTATAATGGAAATCACAACATGTTACAAGGGTTTATTAATACAAAATCAACACATACAATATGAATGCACATTAAATCCTCACATCAATTGAAAATATACCTCAATTTCTCCATTAAGCTTGACAAAATATTCTACAATGTATCCCAAGAGGATAGCTCCTAAATTCCCAAATTCCCCACACTTTACAATGGAGAGAGACACATCTTCTTTATAGAGTGAGTCTCTTCTCTTATACAATAAAATATTATTGGTTTTTAACTAACTCCATGAGAAGTCAAATAAATATTATAATAATGAATTATTTATATCTCTCCTCAATCCATGGTTGACCATGTTACAACATGTGGACATTAGCCTCTCCAAAGCAATTATGCCTCATTCAAAAATAGTAGTAGTATGCACAAAAAATGGTTCATGAAGGGGACACCACCAAAAATAGGCATCAATACAATTCAAATTCCAATTGTCCATATGGAATGTTCCCTCCAATAATGTGCATGCATGAAACCACTCCACATGTGTGAATTCCAAGGTAGCCAAATCCATGGATGAATGTGAAAGACTCAAAGTGTATGGGGTATCCACAACAAAGTATGTGATCAATGCCTATCATTTAATTTCATTTCTTTCATATGCCTGCCTTTCCTTTGTCTTTCCTTGCATTCCCTTGCCTTTCCTTTCCTTTCCTTGCCTTTATTCGAATTTCCATGTCATTCCTTTCCTTTCCATGTCTTTCCTTGCCTTGGCTTGCCTTACATTGTCTTTCCTTTCCTTTCCATAACTAGACCTAGAAATTTAACTAGACCTTTCCTTTCCATTCCTTTCCTTCCCTAGCCATGTTTAGCCTTACCTTTCCTTGCATCGCCCTACCTTTCCTTGACTTTCCATGGCTTGCCTTGCCTTGCCATGTCTAGCCTTTTCTTTACATTTCATTCCTTGTCATGCCTTGCCTTGCCATGCCTTGCCTTTCCATGCGATGTCATGCCATGCAATGCCTTGCCTTACCATTCCATTCACTTCCTTGCCTTCACTTGCCATGCCATTCCATGTCATGACTTTCCATGCCATGCCATGCCACACCTTTACATTCCTTTCCATGCCTTTCCTTTCCATTCCATGCCTTTCCATTCTTTACTTTTACTTGAAATTCCATGGATTTCCCTGCCATGCCATGCCTTTCCCTACCATGCCATGCCATGCCTTACCTAGCTACACATTGAAATGTCATTCCATTCCTTTCCTTGACACGCCATGACTTTCCTTGGCTTTCCATTTCATGCCTTTACTTTCCATGCCATGCCATGCCATGCTTTTCTTTGTGATTCCATGCCTTTCCTTGACATTCCATGCCATGCCATGCCTTATCTTTCCTTTCCATGCCATGCCTTTCCTTTCCATGTCATTACATGTCTTTCCTTGCCATCCCATGCTTTTTCTTGACTCCAATTTCCATGCCATGCCATTCCATTCCTTTCCTTTCAATACCATGGCATGTCTTTCCTTTCCATGACATGCCTTTCCTTGCCTTTTTATGCTATGCCTTTCCATGCCTTGCCTTTCCATTTCATGTCTTTCCTTGTCATGACATGTTATGCCTTGTCTTTCTATGTATTGCATTGCATTTTCTTTCTATTCCATGACATGGTTTTCCTTGCCATGCCATGCCTTGCCTTGCCTTGCCTTGCCTTGCCTTTCCATACCATGACCTTCCTTTCCATGTCATGCCATGGCTTTCCTTGCCATTCCATGTAATTCAATGTCATGCAATTCCATACCTTTTATTTCCTTTCCTTTCCATGTCATGTCTTTCCTTGCCAATCCATGCCTTTCCTTGCCAAGTTGTTCATTTACAAGCCATAACTTTCCATTCCTTGTCATTGCATGCCTTTCCTTGCCATGTGATGCCTTGCCTTGTCATTCCATGCCTTGCATTTCCATGCCATGTCTTTCTTTTCCATGTCATTCCATGCCTTTCCTTTCCATGCCATGTCTTTCCTTCCCTTGACTTTCCATGTCATTCCTTTTCTTGCCATGCCATGTCATGCCTTGGTGACCTAAACACTATAGTCATTTGTATATTATACAGTGCATATCCATGCATATACATTACAAATTTGATATGAGAATCCTTGTCTTTATTAATGTTCAATTAAGATATGTGTGTTTATTTACATGATGCCTTGCATCTATTATGCACTCACAACATAATTTTGAACTAGTATCCACACACCAAAGTTTCACATTTCAATTTGCATGTTTAAACAAATCACATAAATATCATCATCATAAACATATAACAATACAAATAATATCCCGAAACACATAAATATATCTATATATATACATATAAAGTGTCTATATGATTCTAACTAAACCCAACAAATGCTAAACAATGAATCAATAAGATAAGTAAAAATCAAAGTTCTAACCTTCTAAGGCCAAAATATAGGTCATTACCTTTACAAATCCCTAGAACACCATTATGATGTAAAATAGACTAATCCCTCCTTGCATTTCTTTCCATGTAGCTTCCCATTTTAACCTATACAACAATAAATATATATTTCTGTAACATTATGCAAGGAAAATTTTAATTAAAAATGATGATTGCAATGAAATAATAATCACAAAAAGGGAACATTTCTCATCCCAAGAAATAAAAAACATTTCTTCTAGGGACATATGACTTAACATTATATCAAAAATTCCCTTTCCATCTAATGAAGTGTTTTGTCCTTTCCATGACATGCCATCCTATGCCTATCCTTTACATTCCATGCCTTTCCTTGCCTTGCCATGCCATTCCATGCCTTTCCTTTACATGTCATGCCTTTCCTTTCCTTTCCATGTCACACTTTTCCTTTCCATGTCATTCCATGTCATGACATGGCATGACTTTCCTTGCATTCCATGCCTTTCCTTTCCATGCCTAGTCTTTCTATGCCATGCCTTTCCTTGCCTTTACTTTCCATTGCATGCCATTTCATGCCATTCCTTTCCTTTCCATGACATGTCTTGCATCGCCTTGAATTTCCATGGAATGCCATTCCATGCCTTGCCTTGTCATGTCATGCCATGCCTTGCCTTGTATTTCCTTTCCAGGCCATGCCTTTTCTTGCCATGGCATTCCTTTCCATGCCATGTCATGTCATGATTTTCCTTTCCATGACATGCCTTTCCATTCCTTGCCTTTCCATGCATTTCCTTTCCACACCATGACTTTCCTTTCATTTCCATGCCATGCCTTGTGTTGGGGTCATATAATCATAGGTGACTTGATTCTTCAGCTATCTATTTGGCATTGCTCTCATGATGAAGACATATGGCTTATTGGGCTCGGTTGATTTCACTTCTCCCTCCATCCATTTCGCCTGATCCTTCATTACCCTACTGCACCCTCCATGCCCTCTCCCTCCATTTTTTCACCCCTCCACCATTTCCGTCCCTACATGAATAAACAAGCTTGGGATAAAAAACATTAAGTTAATAATAAATGGTTAGTGACATTTTTTTAAAACACTAATTAGCATAATAATGTTAATTTAATTAAATTAGTGTAGTTAGATTAATAAAATTAGGTTACTCTTGTTAATAATAAATTAATTGAAACCTAGGCTTGAAACTAATTAACAATAATTAATTAAATATTTAGGTAAGTTTGTTTAAAGATATCAATTAGGCTAGTGTATTAGAATTAAACATTAATTAAAAATTAAATAAAAACCTAAAAAATAAAACAATATAAAAACATAAAACACATAAACAATAAAATAAATAAAAACTAAACCTAAAATGAAAGTTAAATAAAAATATAATTAAAACATTTAAAACATATATGAAAATATATAAAACAAAAAGAAAACAAAAAAACACCTAAAACATCAATAAAACAAAAGTTAAATAAAAAATAAAACAAAGTTTAAATTAAATAAACGTAATAAATAAAAACAAATAAAACAAAAAGAAAAAACGTGCACCTTACGCACATATCCCTAAAAAGTAAATCAACCTCCATAAGATTTTCCAGACCCCCCGAGTACATCCTAACTATAAAGAGGGGAGGGGAGGGGGGGACGATAAGTAAAACCACCATGGGAAACTTGTCACCACCATGTGAAATAGGAACCCCCATCCCCAATACCACTTACCACCCTAGGGGGGGTCCGAAATCCACTCTCCTTCCTCCAAAACCACTCTCCCCCAAAATCAAAACTGTTTTTCGCCAAGTTTTACCAGTCCACTTCCAAGAGCATTTGCGGCCAAACCAGAAGGAATTTTGAAAAACCATGAGATAATTTTCTCCTTAACAGGCTAAGGAACAATAACCTCTCTCATTTTTTTCACAGGTATAAGGAATTGGGAGAATTGAAGCCATCTCTGAGAACTCGTTTTCAGGATTCCATGTTTCCTCATTTTGTCATGTTTTGCGGTAGTTGGTTTGGAGAGATGGAGATGAATTTGGAAAAACCGAAAGAGGTTTTTTCTTAAGAAGGACTCATATACAAAAAAATATTTTTGTTTTCGCACATATGTCATATTTTTGGAGATACAAGCGTCTTAGTTGACCCATATTTTGAGCAGTTCGACCTGTCTTTCATGGTAGCCAGTTCAAAATTTTCAGGGATTTGTTTCTATTTTTGGCTAGGTCGTTGATTTTGAACTCCTGATCCCGAGAGATAATATTTATATATATTTTATAATTCAAATGTAGTAAGGGTTGATCAGTTGGAACCTATTGAGGAAAAAATGTTCGTTATTGTAATCAACTCACAAAGCCACAATCTATCAAATGTAGTAATATAGCTATAACAGTTGCAATATTCTTCTGTCACTCATGTTGGTGAAGTGTTTCTAACTATAATTATGTTTTCTCTGTTTTCATATGTGTTTCTTTTCTCTATTGTTTTAAAGAGAATAAAGTTCAGGATTTGTTTTAAAACACCCTGTCCTAGTTTAAACCAATATCAATGTTTTCCACTTGAAGGTTAAATCTAGGATTCTTAATTTCCTTGTTATAACTTGATCCACCCATTAATCCTTCCCATTTATTCATCAAATTTTAAAGGATCCGACAAAGTTCCTACCTTGTCTGGTAATTTTTCTTGTAGAACCTTCCTTTATTGAATTAGATCTCTTTGACTCCATTTCCCAATGGCCTTCCTTTCCTGTTCCAACCAACAATCTAAAAACCAAACCTTGTACTCTTATAACTAGCCTAACATCCAATCCAAATAAAGATAAATCAAATAGAGAGATCCCTCTCTGAGTCTTGGAGGGATAGATCCTTGACTCCAAAGTGATTTTATAGTTACCTCTACCCATTTCTTCTTCATCTTGAGAAATTACAGAGTGTTAACATAGTGGCAACCATACTGAGGAACCTTCCTCAAAAAACATATCGATTTCCAGATCTGATTACTGATGGTGGATAATGACTAGACACAAGAAGGTTGAATCATCCACCTGGCGACTCCAATAAACTCCATATTAGTTCCAATTCAAAGACTCCACTGGAGGAAGAACGTGAAACATGACTAGACCATCTGAAAAGATCGGGTATTTAAGCTAGAAGTTTACCTAATATATGATAGGTTTTATTTTTAATTATTTCTTCCCTTCTCATGATCTTGATCCAGATCATACTGCCAAAATTTATGAAGATCATGTTCAACCTAATGAGCCTCAAGAGGTATAGCCTAGTGTTACAATCCTTGTACATAATCCTACACCTATAAATATTCCAGATAGATACAATCCTCTTATATTACCGCCTATACTCCATGATTTCCCTGTCAATTACTACAAATATCTTCCTAGGTTTGATAGAGAATATGGTAACATCACTGCTAAGAAACAAATTCATGGTTTTGAGAAATTTCTTGATCTATTTGAGGTGGAAAAAGATTATGTCTACATCAGACTTTTTTCTCTATCTTTGCAATATGGAGCTAAGGAATGGTTCAAAAGTTTATCAGCAATAAGCATCTCCAATTTTCATCAGTTTGTAGAAGTCTTCCTTGGTAAATGGGAGATCAAGAGAAATATTTTTCTCATTTTAAAAGAGTATGATCATTTGAAAAGACAACCAGGAGAGACAGTGCAACACTTTTTAGCCAGATTCAATCAAGTTTACAATTCCATGCCTGCTGATATAAGACCACCTCCTGGTTTAGCTCTATTATATTACCCAGATGCCTTTGATTTAGAGATGGAATTTCAGTTGAGAGAAAGGAACACTACTACACTCAAGGAGATGCAGGATAGTGAAATTAGTGTGGAAGCTAATTTTTTGATCAAAAGGTCAAAGATCAAGGCATAATAAAGGGAGAAAATAGCAAAGGATCAATTGAAATATTTAGAGGCCAAACCGGACATTATGGCCAATACAATGAAAGAAATGATGCAGAAAGTCATCATGGGAAATGAACTTGTTGTTCAAGGGAATCATGTTCCATTGGTTACAAAGAAAGAAAGTGTCACTATTCCCAAACACTTTGCATCTCACCCTTGGTATCATGGATTGGAAAATGATCATTTCATGTATTCAATTCACAACATAGTCAAAGATGAAGCTCCACTCATCTTGTAGAAGAGAAATCAATGTATATGATGTGTATGTTTGATGACATTTCCTTCATGGACGATCTACCCAAGTATGATAACTATGATGAGGATTAAACCAAGGTGAATTCTTCAAAACCATCAACAACATATTGTTGGGAGGAAGAAGATCAGTTGTACTTCAAACATGACAGTCAACTTGTGCATAGAAGTTATGACAACAATGAGCAAACTACATAAAATTTCAAAGTAAGTGGAAAGACTTTACCCTTATGTTTCTCTTCATTTCAATTTCTAAGAGAAAATTATAAACATGTTGTAAATAGTGAAGATGTAGAATCTTCTAATGAATCAATTAAGGATGTCATTGATGACATGGAAGTTGTTTTATATCCAGGATTACAACCACTAATTTTCCTTGACTTTCAAATTCCAGATGAAAGTTCAGAGCCCGAAACAAAATTTGAATCAGTTGAATATAACTCTGTACCATTAGTATTTAATTCATTTCAAATTTTGAAGGAAACTCTTGAGTAGATGTTGAAGGATAAATACATACAAAGTCAGGAAATTTCATTTGAATCAATGCAACAGTCATGTCAATCTCTTCAGGATCCAATAGTTGATTTGTTGGATGACCTGTGTTGTCAAGATCATGTTTCATGTGCCAATTATGGACTTGAAAGAATTTACGATATAGACATGGTTAGGAAGTCATTTTCATGGTTTTATTCAACAACAAATTCTTCTCAAAGTTCATTAGAAAATCTACAGACAAATCAAAATTTGCATAATGATACAGATGGCATATGTGTATTATCAGGTCATGGTCTTAAAATGGATAAATTTGAATATCAAGAGATAAGTCATGTTTATCATGATCCTATAGTTGTTTATATGGAGGAGTTGTTCTTTTCAGAATGCCCATTGATACCTAAAGTTTATGTGATTTTCCACAGTCGCAGGGCTTTGTGTTGTGAAGATCAGGTTGGAAATTAGTCTATGTTGCCCATGCAAGTTATATTTCTGACACTATTTAAAAATAGTGAAAGGGAAAAGTTATTAGAGAATTTGCTTGAATGGTTTCATTGGCATTATTGTATCATTTAGAAAAACAAAATTATCAGCAGTGTAGGGTAGGTAGCATTTTTAATAAGCTCAATCATTTAAGCATCTTTTTCAACAGTGTGTGGTTTCCAGTAGAGTTTGCAACTGATAGTGTATAGTTCAGTTTTTAGTTTAATTTGAGTCAATTTGAAGATTGTAGCTGTAGTGAATCCATGGCCAATGGATAAGGCACTGGTCTATGTGTTCATATTTCTATGGTTCTTGTCACCTCTCGAAAGAGCTTCCATCCCCAGGTGGAGCCTATGTTGGGGTCTTATAATCACAGGTGACTTGATTCTTCAACAATCTATTTGGCATTGCTCTCGTGATGAAGACATCTGTCTTTTTAGGCTCAGTTTATTTCACTTCTCCCTCCATCCATTTAGCCCGATCCTTCATTACCCTACCGCACCCTACATGCCCTCACCCTCCATTTTTTCATCGCTCCACCGTTTTTGTCCCTACATGAATAAACAAGCTTGGGATAAAAAACATTAGGTTAATAATAAATGGTTAGTGACATTTGTTTTAAACACTAATTAGCATTATAATGTTAATTTAATTAAATTAGTGTAGTTAGATTAATAAAACTAGGTTAGGCTTATTAATAATAAATTAATTACTAATTAATATATAATTAATTGAAACCTAGGCTTGAAACTAATTAACAATAATTAATTAAATAATTAGATTAGTTTGTTTAAAGTTAGCAATTAGGTTAGTGTATTAGAATTAAAAATTGATTAAAAATTAAATAAAAACCTAAAAAATAAAACAATATAAAAACATAAAACACATAAATAATAAAATAAATAAAAACTAAAAATAAAACAAAAGTAAAATAAAAATATAATTAAAACATTTAAAACATATAAGAAAATATATAGAACAAAAAGAAAACAAAAAACACGTTAATAAAACAAAAGTTAAATAAAAAATAAAACAAAATTTAAATAAACTAAACGTAATAAATAAAAACAAATAAAACAAAAAGCAAAAACGAGCACCTTACTCACATATCCTTAAAAAATAAATCCACGCCCATAAGTTTTTTCGGACCCCGTCCATCCTAACTTTAACGAGGCGAGGTTCAATAAGAAAAACCAACATGGGAAAGTTGTCACCACCATGTGAACTCGGACCCCCCCCTAATACCACTTACCACCCACAGGGGGGGTATGAAATCCACTGTCCCTCCTCCAAACCCGCTTTCCCCCAAAATCAAAACCGTTTTTCGCTTGGTTTTACCAATCCACTTTCAAGAGATTTTACGGCCAAACCAAAAGGAATTTTTAAAAACCCAAAGAGATATTTCTCCGTAACGAGCTGAAGAACAATAGCCTCTCTCATTTTTTTCACAGGTATTAGGAATTGGGAGAATCGAAGCCATCTCTCAACACCACTTTTCAGGATTCCATGTTTCCTTATTTTGTCATGTTTTTGCGGTAGTTTTTTTGGAGAGATGGAGATGAATTTGGAAAAACCAAAAGAGTTTTTTTCTCGAGACAGACTCATATACAATAAAATCTTTCATTTTTTGCACAAGTATAATATTTTTGGAGATAAAAGTGTCTGAGTTGACCCATATTTTTAGCAGTTTGGCCCATCTTTCATGGCAGACAGTTCCAAATTTTCAGGGATTTGTTTCTATTTTTTGGCAGGTTGTTGATTTTGACTTCTTGATCCTGGGAGATAATATTTCTATGTAATGTTATAATTCAAATGTAATAAGGGTTGATCAGTTGGAACCTGTTGAGGAAAAAATGCTTGTTATTGTAATCAGCTCAGAGAGCCATAGTCTATCAAATGCAGTAAGACAAATATAATAATTGCAAGATTCTTATGTCACTCATGTTGGTGAAGTGTTTCTCACTGTAATTATGTTTTCTCTATTTTCATGTGTGTTTCTTTTCTCTATTTTTTTTTAAAGAGAATCAAGTTCAGGATTTGTTTTAAAACACCATGTCCTAGTTTAAAGAAATATCAATGTTTTCCACTTGAAGGTTAAATCCATGATTCTTAATTGCCCTATTATAACTTGATCCACCCATTAATCCTTCCCAATCTTTCATTAAATTTTAAAATATCCAACAAATTGCCTACCTTGCCCTGTAAGTTTACCTGTAGAACCTGCCTTTATTGAATTAGATATATTTTACTCTATTTCCCAATGGCCTTCCTTTCCTATTCCAACCAACAATCTAAAAACCAAACCCTGTACTCTTATAACTAGCCTAACATCCAATCCAAACAAAGATAAATTAGATAGAGAGATCCATATATGAGTCTTGGAGGGATAGATCCATGACTCCAAAGTGGTTTTGTAGTTACGTCTGCCCATTTCTTCTTTAGCCTGAGAAATTATAGAGTGCTAACACCTTGACTTCACATTCCATGCCATGCCTTGCCTTTTCGTGCCATACCTTCGGATGCCTTACCTTTCCTTGCCATCTCATTTGTTTCCATGTCATTTCATTCCATGCCTTTCCTTGTGATGCCATGTCATGCCATGCCATGCCCTTCCTTGCCATGTCATGCCACATCTTTCCTTCCCATGTCATGCATTTTTATTCTTTGTCTTTCCACACAATTCCTTGCCTTACCTTGCCATGCCATGCCATGCCATGCCTTTCCATGCCATTCCATGCCTTTTCATTCCTTTCCTTTCCATGACATGCCTTTCCTTTTCAGTCCATGCCATTAATTTCCTTCCTATTCCATGTCATGCCTTACCTTTCCATTTCATGCCTTTCCTTTCCTTACTGTGCCATTACTTTCCATGCCATGCCATGTCATTCCTTGCATTTCCTTTCCATGTCATGCCTTGTATTGACTTTCCATTCCACACCATTCCTTACCATGCCATGGAATTTGTTTCCTTTCCATGCCATGCCTTTCCTTTCCATGCCATGTCATGCCATGTCATGCCTTTCCTTTCCATGCCATGTCATGCCATGCCGTGCCTTTCCTTTCCATGCCATCTCTTCTAATTCCTTCACTTGTCATGTCATGCCTTTCCTTGTCATGCCATGCCATTTCATGCCTTGAATTTCCTTTCCTTTCCATGCCATGCCATGCATTTCCATGCCATTCCTTTCCTTTCCTTTCCATGCTTCACCTTGCCTTCCCAATCCATGCATTTCCTTTCCATGCCATGCATTTCTATGACTTTCCATTCCTTGCCTTGTCATTCCATGCCTTTCCATGCCTTATCTTTACATGCCATGCCTTGACTTTCCTTTCCATGTCATGCCTTAACTTTTCATGTCATGCATTTCCATGCCTTTCCTTGCCATGCCATGTCTTCTCATGCCTTGAATTTCCTTGCCATTCCATGCCTTCCCTTACCATGAAATTCCATTCCTTTGCTTGTTATGCCATGTCATGACATGCCATGCGATCCCATGCATTTCCTTGCCATGCCATTCCATTCCTTTCCATGAATTTCCTTACCATTCCATGCCTTTCCATGCTTTGTCTTTCCTTCCCATACCATGTGTTGTCTTTCCATGCCATGCCATGCCTTGAAATGCCTGTCCTTTCCATGCCATCCCTTTCCATGACTTGCCTTGCCTTGCCTTACCATGCCATGCCATGTATTTCCTTGTTATTCCATGCCATTCCTTGCCTTTCCATGACATGTCATGCCTTTCCTTGACTTTCCACACCATTCCTTGCATTTAATTTCCATGCCATGCCATGCCATGCCTTTCTTTTCCTTGGCATTCATTGCCATGCCTTTCCTTACGATGTCATGCCTTTCCTTGCCTTGCCATGTCATTCATTTCCTTTCCATGCCATGCCATGCCATGACTTGGCTTTCTATGCCATGCAATGACATGCCATTCCATGCCATGCCATGACATGTCATGTCATGCCATGCCATGTATTGTATTTCTTTTCCATACCATACCTTTCCATGTCATTCCATGCCATGCCTTCCATTTCCTTTTCATGTCATGCCATGTCATGCCTTTCACTGCCTCTCATTTCCATTCCATTCCTTAAATTTCCAATCCATGCTTTGTCATTCCATGCTATGGCATGCCTTTCCTTTCCATGCCATGCTTTTCCATTCCTTCTCTTACCATTCCATTCCATACCTTGCCTATCCATTGCATGTTATGGCATGCCACTATTTTCCTTGCCATGTCATGTCTTTCCTTGCCTTGAATTTCCATTTTATTCCTTGCATTGCCTTTCCTTTCCATGTCATTAATTTCCTTGTCATGACATGCCTTGCCTTTCCTTATCATTCCATGCCATACCATGCATTCCCTTGCTATGCCATGCCTTGAATTATCATGCCATGCCTTGACATGCCATCCTATGATTTTCCTTTCCATGTCATTGCATGCCTTGCCTTCAATTGCCTTGCCTTCTCTTTCCTTTCTTTGTCACGCCATGCCTTTCCTTGGCTTTACTTGACTTTCCATGCCATGTCTTTCCTTGAATTTCGATTCCACGCCTTGCATTGCCTTGTGTTGTCTTGGATTTCCTTGCCTTGCCTTGCCTTGCCTTGGATAACCAAAATTCATCTAAAATTCACTTTCATTATGATATTCATAAAACCGATTATTTGTAAAAATATAGTTATTTTCATCGTTATATTGAATTTATTGTTCTTTGAGTTGCCCACAAGAATTTTTTCTCTATAATCATAAACACCATTAAATTATTTCCAAAGTCAATTAACTTGTAATAAAAAAAAATTCAAGCTAATTTAATAAAGAAATAATGACATTCATGTGTCGTACCTTTTTTTCTGCTTAAAAAAGGTAATGCTTGTACTAAATGAACAAGTGTGATACCTAAAAATTACAATCAAAGGACTCATTAAGCATGTAATTATACAACTTGTTATCCCATCTATCCTAGATAAAAACACTTGCATGAGAATTTCAATGTCATAAAATAATCTCTCTTTATTCATATATCTTAGGTATCTTCATAGTTGTGAAACATGTACTATCATAATTAATAGGATTCACATAGAAAGGGATGTCACTAAATAGGTTTGTGTTCCATCCTTATGGTGTAGTCTAATTATAATATTCATCCACAATTTCTTTTGGATTGCATGAAAAAAAAATAACTTCAAGGCCTTATTTAAAATCAAAGAAATTAAAATTAATCTTTCAACTCAATAACTTTTATAACAAGATATAACATGCAGACATAGACCTAGACCTAGATCTAGATTCTAGACCTTTCCTTGCCTTTCCATGTCTATCTTTTCTTAGCCTTATCATTTCTTGCCTCAACTTTCCTTCCCTTTCCTTGCATTGCCATACCTAGACCTAGAACTATACCTAGACATGGCCTTGCCATGCTTTTTCTTGTCATGCCTTGTCTTGCCATGGTCTAGTTCATTATCTAGGTCATGGTCGATGTCATGGTATAGATCATGGTAATGATGTAGATCTAGTTCTTGATATAGGTATAGGTGTAGTTCATGGTTTAGGTCTAGGTCTAGGTCTAGGTCTATGTCATGGTCATGGTTTAGGTCTAGGTCTATTGCCAACATGTCCTTGAATGGATTTACGAGGCAAGTTGAAACTCACGATAAAAATAAAACCAGTACTCGAATGGATGAACTATCAGTTGCATTGGATATGAGTCACCGAGTTTCATATAGTGTGCCCCCTCTGCTGTCATCTGGTTGCCTGGAAAAATGTTTGTTGAAGGATCACTAGGACTAGGGTTTTTCTTAATAAGGCATAGTGCAATTCCTAAACAAGAGGTTGATTTTCAAGAACACAATGTTGAGAAATTGTGTGTAGCATGGCTGCGTGGGACTTGGACAAACATGCATGTAGGGTCTTACAAAATTTTTTTATGCTGCTCAATTTGGATTTTATGCCCCCAGAACAAATTGCCAACATTTCCCTGAAAGGATTGATGAGACAAGTTGCATCTCATGATAAAACTCTAACTGAGACTCTGATGGATGAACCGTCAACTGCATTGGATCTGGGGAATCAGGTTTCAACTAGTGGGGCCCCTCCATTATCATTTTGTTTCCAGAAAAAATGTTTGATGGAGGATCTCCAGAACTAGGGTTTTTCTCGATGAGGCATAGTGCAAGTTTTGAACAAGAGATCGAATTTCAAGAACACTATGTTGGGAATTTTTGGATAGCACAGTTACATGGTATTTGGACACATAGACATGTAAGAGATTATGAAACTTTGTTATGTTGCTTGATTTGGATTTTATGCCCCTGGACCAAATTGCTAACATATCCATGAATAATTTGAGGAGGATATTTGAAACTCATGATAAAACTCAAACTGTGACTTAGATGGAAGAACCATCGGTTGCATTGGATATGAGGCACTAGGTTTCATCTAGTGGGGCCCCTCCTCTTTCATTTTGTTTCTCATAAAATCGTTTGTTGGAGGATCATTGGGACTAGGGTTTTTCTCAATGAGGCACAACACAATTTCTAAACAAGAGGTCAATTTTCAAGAACACTGTATCGGGAGATTGTGGGTAGGAGGGTTGCATGGGCCTTGGCCAAAAAACTATTTGGGATATTATGAAACTTCGTTCTGCTACTCGGTTTCCAGTTTATTACCCTGGCCCAAATTCTTAACATGTCCTTGAATGACTTGAGGAGGCGAGTTACAACTCACAATAAAACTAAAACTGGGACTTGGATGGATGAATCGTCAGTTGCATTGGATCCAGGGAACCTAGTTTCATATACTAGGGCCCCTTTGGTTTCATTCAGTTTCCTGTAAAATCATTTGTTGGAGGATCACCAAGACTAGGGTTTTTCTCAATGAGGCATAGTGCATTTTTTGAACAAGAGGTCGATTTTCAAGAACACTGTATCAGAGGATTGTGGGTAGCATGGTCACATGGGCCTTGGAAAAAAATATGTACAGGAGCTTATAGAAATATGTTATGTTGCTCGGTTTGGATTTGATGCCCCAAGACCAAATTGTCAACATGTCCTTGAATGGATTGAGGAGGCGAGTTGTAACTCACTATAAAAATCAAACCGAGGCTCAGATGGATGAACTATCTGTAGTATTGGATCTGGGGCACTAGGGTTTAAGTAGTGGGGGGCCTCCACTTTCATTATATTGCCTGGAAAAGTATTTTTTGGAGGATCACCAGGACTAGGTTTTTTCTTAATGAGGTATAGTGAAATTTCTAAAGAAGAGTTTGGTTTTCAAGAACATTATGTCATGATATTGTGGGTAGCGTGGTCATATGGGCCTTGCCTAGACAGACATGAGAGAGATCAAGAAACTCCATTATGCCTCTTAGTTTGGATCTCACGCCCCTAGACCAAATTTCCAACATGTCTTTGAATGGCTTGAGGAGGGAATTTGCAACTCACGATAAAACTCAAACCATGACTCAGATGGACAAAACATTAGTTGCATTGGATCCAGGGAACCGAGTTTCAGCTAGTGGGGCCCCTTCACTATCATTTTTTTCCCGTAAAATCATTTATTGGAGGATCTAGCATTTGTTTTTAAGGCTAGATATGGCATGACATATCAAGGAATGACTTCGCAAGGAAAGACAAGGAATTGCATGGAATGGCATGGAAAGGAAAGGAAAGGCATGGAAAGGCAAGGCAAGGCATGGCATGAAAAGGAAATGCAAGGCATGGAAAGGAATGGCATGGTAGGGAAAGGAAAGGCACGGCATGAAAATTCAAGGCAATAAAATCTATGACATGGCAATAGAAGGCATGGCATGTAAATAAAAGGAATGGCATGGCATGGAAAGGCATGTCATATCATGGAAACAAAAGGCATGGCATGGCATGGAAAGGAAAGGTATTACATGGTAATACAAGGCATGGAAAGGCATGACATGGCAAGGAAAGGCATGCCATGGCATGGCATGGATTGACATGGCATGGAAAAGAAAGGCATGGCATGGCATGTAAATGCATGGAAAGGTAAGGAATTGCATGGCAATACAAGGAATGACATGACATGACATGGTATGGAAAGGAAAGGTATGACATGGCAAGGAAAGCCAAGGAATGGCATGGAAAGGGAAGGCATAGAATGGAATGGAAAGGAAAATCATGGCATGGAATGGCATGGCAAGGGAAGGAAAAGAATGTCATGGAAAGGAAAAGCATGGCATGTCATGGCAAGGTAAGGAAAGGCAAGGAAAGACAAGGCAATGGAAGGCATGGCATGGAAAGTCAAGGCAAGGAAAGGTATGGCAAAGAAAGGCATCACAAGGTAAGGCATGTCATGGAATGACATGGAAAGGTAAGGAAATGAATGGAAAGGCAAGGAATGGGATGGAAATCCAAGGTATTGCATGGCATGACAAGGAAACGAAAAGCATGGCATGGAAAGGAAAATCATGAAATGGAATGGGAAGGCAAGGAAAGGAAATGCAAGGCATGGCATGGAAAGGAAATGAATGGAAAGGAGAGGTGTGGCATGGAATGACATGGCTAGTAAAGGCAAGGAATGTCATGGCATGACATGGAAAGTGAATACATTAGATTGCATGGAAAGGAAAGGCATGACATGGAAATTTAAGGTATGGAAAGGCATGGCATGGCAAGGCAAGGCATGGAAAGGCATGGAATGACATGAAAAGACAAGGCATGGAATGACATGTCATGTCATATGAAGGAAAGGCATGTCATTCCATCAAAAGAAAAGGCATGACATGGAAATGAAAGGAAAGACATGACATGGCATGGAAAGGAAAGGAAATGCAATGCATGGTAGGGAAAGACAATGCAATGCAATGCAAGGCATGGAATAACATGGAAAGGAAAAGCATGGAATGGAATGGAAAGGAAAATAATGGATCGATATGGAAAGGAAAGGAAAATCATGGCATGGAAAGGAAAAGCATGGCATGACATGGAGAGGAAAAACATGCCATTGGATGACAAGGCAAGGAAAGTAAACAAAAGGCATGGAATAACAATTCAAGGAAGGGAAAGGCATGGAAGGGCACAACATGACAAGGAAAGGCATTCTATGGCATGACATGTCAAGGAAAGGAAAGGTGTGGCATGGAATGAAAGTCAAAGGCATGACATGACATGGAAAGGTAAGGCATGGCATGAAAATCCAAGGAATGCCATGTCATGGCAATGAAAGGAAATGCAATGCAAAGCATGGCTTGGAAAGGAAAGGCATGACATGGAATGGTATGGAAAGGAAAGGAAAAGAATGGCATGGAAAGGAAAGAAAAGGTATGGAATCACAAGGAAAGGAATGGAATGGAATGGAGAGTAAAGGCATGGAATGGTGTGGTATGGGAAGGAAAGGCATGTCATGGCATAGAAACGAAAGGAATGGCATTGTGAGGCACAGTATGGAAAAGAAAGGAAAGGAATGGTGTGGCAAGACAAGGCATGGCAAGGCAAGGCATGGCATGAGATGGCATGGGAAGGCAAGGAATGGAAAGGAAAGTTAAGGAAAATAAATGCAAGGCAAGGAGAGGCAATGAAAGGAAAGGTAAGGAAAGCCTACGCAATCAATGCAAAGAAAAGACAAGGAAAGGATAAACATAGTTCCCTAACAACAAAAAAGAACCACAAAATACAAGAATACCATAACAACCATAAAATGAAGACAAATATTCAATTATTCATAAATATTTGTTCAATTATTCCATTTACATACCTATGGTCATTGAAGTAGACCATCAACATCACGTATAATATTGTTGGTCTCCATTAAATTCTCATACTTAGAGTAACGAAATAAGTATCATACCTTTGATGAGTTCTTACATGACATTGTTTGCAGTTGGAGGTTTGTACCTATAACCAAGTTCGTAAAGTGGTATACAAATTCACCTAGTCTATAATATTGAAATACATAACCACCTTTCTTTTGTGTTCATCCATCATGTTTCATATATTCTTTGTTAATAACCATCAACCCAATCGGAAATTCAATTCTTGCAGAGTTTATTATTGATCGCATGAGGGTATGCTTTCCCTCTAAGCAACATTCCAACAAATAATAAGTTTCCCATTCATTACCTCTTGGGGAAACCACTTCATATATGTTCACTGGAAAAAAAAAGAGTGCCAACACATGAGTCCATTAAGCGACCAAAGAATAAAACATTGATGCTAGTTATTAAAAATTAAATAGAAGGTTTCACTGAACCTAGAAGTACGAGATCTGGTCCATGATCATAATTTGCTAAAATATTTGACTGGTACTCCTCCAAATGGGATAATTCCATAGTTATACATTGAAAAATGGGGAGTGATACACGATCCCATATATCAAACCACTCTGTCAATTCAAAATCATCCCATTCATTATTGTTACATGGACGAAAAAAGTAAGAAAGTTTTCTCATCCATATTTCAACTACTGCATTGTCGAATGTTCAAACTGAATGGAATCCATGAGTGCCCTAGATTGTTTTTCATTCATGCCACTATGATCGATATACATCAACCACCTCCCAAAAATATCTATGTACATGTCCTTTCCTATGTGATTGGTCTTCATAGGATCTTTTTCCCTCTCCCATTACTGAAGAACACCATTCAACAATGGACTTCACATCTCGAATGAGGGAAGTAATTGTGAACTTCATTTCATTATTTCGTAATTCTCTTTTTATGCATATTCCTACTCCATCACGAACCCCTTTCTCATTCCCAAGCTCTAAATAGTTCCAAATGTGTGGTACCTTGAGTTTTTTGTGCACCATATAGAACCATTTAAATACATGAGCATTTTTGAACTGGACTGCGTAACCATATGACCAAATACAATGTTGATCCATCTATATGTTATTGTCCTTAAGGTGATTGTAAAACCATTTAAAGCAATGTTATATGTAGGCTAAGTCATGGAACTAATCATCTCTTATGTAGAAGTGATACTCCTTCAATATAACTATGTTTTCTTCATTATTATCTGGCCCATGCCTGTATGTGATATGGGCCATTATGATGACCTTCTCTGAGTGATAATATTGACTTTGAATTTCATTTAGCGGTTGAAGCATGTAGATATAAGAAAAATAAACCATTGATAATATAGTACCAATGGGAAATGTATCTATGCATATTTTAAAATGATTGTCCTTCCATTGAGCCACATGGACATATTGAACATACTGTCATGTATTTTTTACGAAGTCCTTCATGAAGTCACATACTCGTACCTGTGAAGTCACCAATTGTATCTTTTTTCTTTCCTTCCCTCCATCAATAGCATATGTGACATATTTAAATATTTGCAAGAAACCTCTTTCCTCCCCAATTCATACTCATCACTTACATGGATGCACTTGATCAGTAATGTAATTCCACTATACTTAGGGCATGTCCCATCCAAGCAATATTATTGATAAAATGTAAAACCCTCTGGCTTGGTACACAAGATGTTGTGAATAAATTCTCTAGATGGAAATGATATATATATATATATATATATATATATATATATATACATGTGCCATAATAATAACAATACCCAATGTGATATCTACAACAACATGTGTTACGAATTGTGTTTATTCAAACATACCAAGGCTTGAATTTATGGAAAGATGTTTGGCCCATGTTAAATGCACTATGTATTGTCTTGAATCTCTCATACAATTTTGTCATTAAAATGGGGTTCACAATCTCTATATCCCATTATCAATTTTAGTACATCTTTTTGGTTGGAACAAGGCCTAGTGTTCTCATGCCATAATGAATGTACTAGTCCATTAATTGCTATAATTAACTTAATGTCAGAACGAGGTAGCCTATGAGTGAAGGCCCAAAAATATTTTGGGCCTCCTCTGTTGAGGCTATCTCATCTATTATAATAATTTCTCAGGTATTTTATATTTCATTTCATGAGATGAGAGATTTATTGGAGCAAACAATGTTTTCTTGTGACCTTGCTAACAATTGATTGTGCCAAGACACGTCGGGATACATTACGATCTTTGGAAAAATATTTATAATCAATTCTTTGAAAATCATCAACAAGGTTTCTAACAATATAATCACTTTTTTCTAAAATTTTGTCTATTTTAATGCCTAAAATTCTCCCAAAATAAGTGAGACTTCTAGATTTTAACAAAGCCAAAAATAATTGACATTTATTGGCTTTGGATTTTGGATCAAAATTTTCTTTGAATATTTTATAAGAATGATAACGAAGAGTATTCTTAGGTAACTTACCTTAAAGTGATTTTATACCATTTTCATCCACATGAATGTGTTTAGAAGTTCTTTTCCACACAATGCTCAATCTAGTTAGGGATGATGAAGCTCTATTCTCATACTCTTCACCCCCATGCAATAGAGTTAACAACATTGCAATTATTTCCCCTTTAATAAATGGAATATCAATTCTGGGAGGAGAGTGGACATGCCCACGACTAGTTTCATGAATTTTGACTGTCCAACAAGAGGTTGCACCACATGAACTTCTTCACTAGAATGTTGTGGACCGATTGCCTCTCTAACTTCATCCATTTTATAATCAGTGCCCAAAAAATCCTCCATCATTTGGTCATCCACAACAACTTGTCTTGATGGCATACTGATTGGATTGGTCTCTATTGAACTCGCATGCTTTGCTTGTGGCGATGACAAAGAAACAATAGCGACATCTAGTCAACTATAAATTTGATTTCCCTCTTATAAAATCCTACACTTTGACATACGTAACCTTTCATTTTATCTTTCTTAATCTACCTTTTCAATGGGTATTTATTTCCTAGAGCAATTTGTATCTCGAGTCCGTATGTTCCCCATGTTTAAACAGAAAAATTGGCTTCCAAGAACTCCAACACTAATTTTTATTGGTATTACAGAAGAAGACACAACTAACAATTCCAATTCCAAAAGGAAAAAATTGTCTTGGTATTACAAAATAAGAGACAACTGACAATTCCAATTCCAATTCCAATTCCAATTGGAAAAAATTTTCTTGGTGTTACACAAGAAGACAAACTTAACAATTCCAATTCCAATTGGACAAATTTTTCTTGGTATTACACAAAAAGACACAACTAGAAATTCCAATTCTAATTGAACAAATTTGTCTTGGTATTACACAAGAAGATACAACTAACAATTCCAATTCCAATTGGACAAATTTTTCTTGGTATTATACGAGAAGAAACAACTAACAATTCCAATTGGACAAATTTGTCTTCGTATTACACAAGAAGACACAACTAACAATTCCAATTGGACAAATTTGTCTTGGTATTACAGAAGAAGACACAACCAACAATTCCAATTCCACATGGACAATTTTTTCTTCAAATTCTTCCCATAATTGTCTTGCAATAGGATAAAGTTGTCTATGAATTAAACAACAAGAGAAAAAGAACAAAATTTATCTTTTCTTACTATTTTGCATGGAGATGTTGGGATTGTTCAAGTTTTTGAGATATATGAGGTCGAGGAGTGTGCTTGGCACACAAAACTTCCCAACATGAACATACACATGTTCCTAGAATGTTTTCACACTAAATTTCATGTGATTTCTATGAATGAGCACATGTTCCTCCTAGGTAGGGATTAGCACCCAACCTCATGAGCTCTAGGTCATGGTCATGGTCATGGTATAGGTATAGGTCATGGTATACATATATCTCTACGTTTATGTCATGGTCTAGGTCATGGTATAGATATAGTTATAGATCTATGTCACAGTCTACATCATGATCATTGTATAGATCTAGGTCATGGTGATCTAGATCTTTCCATGTGTATATTTTTCTATGTCTAGGTCTAGTCATAGGTCTTCACATGTCTAGGTTAAGGAACCTTGTGATGTAGAGAGGGGGGGTGGAGAGAGAGGAAGAGATCAAGTGTGATACAGGGGGAGAGGAAGAAAAAGAGATCATGTGAGAGTGAGGGAGAGCGAGACAAAGAGGTGGGGTAGAGAGAGAGAGAGAGGGTGGGGGGCGGGGAGAGGGAAGGGAAGGCGGTTAGATATGCAGTGTTGATCTCAAAACATCCCACCAAAATACATGTTTAGATCCCAAATCCCATTTTACCATCCCTTTCATAGGTGCATTTAAATATATTAGGAAAGTGGTCAATATATTTAGATGGAAAAATAAAAAAATTGTAGTTTCTCCATTGAAATTTAACCTTCTATTCCCCTTACCATGTTGTAAACAACTGAAAAAAACAGTAAAATATTGAAGAACGTACATATAGATAAGTGTTCCATCATATATAATCTAGGGGATGTCGAACACTGATTTTGGTGAATACAAAATCAAGGAAATTTAACCTTTTAAAATTGTTACTAGGTTGTAAATGACCAATAAAAACAACCTAATATTGAAGAACATACAAATAGATAAGGGTTCCATTAATACATCATCTATGCCAATCTCATAAGAAAAAATATCAATCATGGATTTTTGATAATATAAAATCAAATAATGGGAAATACTAGAGAGACATGAGAAAACCCAGCATTCAAATCAAATCAAATCACCAAAAAGGTAAGAAATGTGAATGATAAAATGATTTAAAAACGAATTATGAAAAACATTCAAAAAAAGATAAATATTACATATAAAGAATATTGAATCCACTAAAAGATTATGCTTGTATTAAAATAAAAAAGCAGAATCAATGTACCATTATCATCATTAACCCATGTGAAATCATTATTAAACTATAGGTGAATGTCTATATCCATAAAATATCATTATTAAATAACATTTGAATAGTCATATCGATAAAATATGAAAACCATGTTTTATAGAAATTTTATACTACGACTTAGATGGAGATAGGGGGGTATAGTTCATGGTCTAGGTCATCATCATGTTCATGGTCATTGTATAGGTCTAGTTCATGGTCTATCTCTAGCTCTAGGTCTATGTCATGGTCTAGGTCATAGTCTAGCTCTATCTCTAGGCATATGTCATGGTCTACATCATGGTCATTGTATAGGTCTAGTTCATGGCCTATGGTATAGGTTTGGGTATAGGTATTTCCATACCTTTCCATGTCTAGGTTGAGGTCTAGGTCTTGACATGTCTAGGTCAATGGCATTTCTTTCCTTGCGATGTACCAAACTTGTTATAGTGTATGAAAGTGTGAGAGCTCGGAGAGAGAGGAATACATAGAGGGGGGGTAAAGATAGAGTGTATGATAGTGTGAGAGTTAGATAGAGGAAGAAAAGGAGGGGGGTGGAGATAGAGGAAGAACGAGAGCGTGAGTGGGGGAGAGAGGAAGATAGAGAGAGTGTGTGAGAGTAAGGAAGAGGGAGAAAGAGATGGAGGTATATATAGAGAGAGAATGAGAGGGAAGGGGGGGTATTGTGACATCCCCCAAAAATAAATATTTTTATTTTTGTGTGCTGGAAATTTATTTCCGTTTTTGGCAAATCCTAATCTGGAAATTTTTTTCCATTTATGGCAATTCCGAATTCCGAATTTAATAATTGTATTTAATTACTGTGACTATTGGGTAGAGATTTGTATGGACTCAACTAACTATTTGACTATGACACTTGTATCACAACAGAATAATTATATTAACTGCAGGAGGACAAATGGAACAACCATGTTAAAAAAATCAACTGACCATGACTCCATGAGTGGGGAACAAGTTGGAACTGCCTATGGGTTGATGATTACAAGTGGCAAATCAGAGATTTGGCCAATGACAGCCCCTGAAAGTCAGGGATTAAGTAAGCTGCGAAAATACGCAAAGGACAGAAAAGACCTGGGCAAATAAAATGGATATATATCATATGCAAGGAGGAAGGATGCTCCCAAGTATGCTGAGAAAGGATTCATGAGCTCTCTTGATGTTATGAACACTGTGGATTGAGTGTGAGGAAAGAAGAGCCTACTGAAACAAAATTGTCTTGCTGTTATGAACATTGTTGAGTAAGTGTGAGGCAATAGGAGAACTTTTGGAATTGAAGGACATTGCTGAGGAGGAGTTTCCAAGTTCGCCCTCATGGATTCATGGTCATGCTAGGGGGTGAATCGGGCAAGTGACTTTGGCTATCCTGTTCTATGGTTGGGAGGAACGTGGTTGTTCCCTTTTTCTTCTCGCGGATAGGATTCAGATATGTTTATTTTCCCCTCTCTATTATGAATGGCTATGTCTTTTGATGTTATGTATCTATTGAATCTGAACTGGAATAAGTTCCATTCTCTGTCTGTATGACCTTTTTTGAATCTGGTGTATTGTATCGGATTAAATCGGATCTGTAACAATTTCTTCCCACTTTATGTTCGAATGTTTTTATCCGATGCTATGTATCTAACAATATGCTCTAACAATATGCAAAAAATATATTAGATGTGTATAGAATGACAAAGGTCGAGAGTTAAAGACTTTTGGAAACCCCCCCCTTTTTTTTTTTGGATGCTAAAACAATCTTGAGAATCGACGCCTTTCGGAGGTTTTTTCTTTCCTTGTTTCTTGTCAGAATGGGCTACCCTTTCCTTAGTCAAGGTCTATGACGAATTTAGAGATTTTCCCTTAAAGAAAACCTTTATCCTTTTGTATCCTTCCGTGCGTGTAAAATTCTTAAGTCTTTATGCTTTCAGAATTCGGGGATTGTGTGTGTTGTGGTTTGACATTTGAAACCCCGAAACCTGAAATCCCAAAGTGTTGGTTCCACACCCTTTCACCTTTGGAATTCGAGAATTGTTGTGTGTTGTGGCTTGACTTTTGAAATCTCGAAACCCAAATTCCTGAAATGTTAGTTCCACGTTCTTTTCTATTCGCAATTTTGGGAATTGTTTGTGGTTAATGTTTTGGCTTTTGAAGTCGTAGGATTCTGAACCCCAAAATCCCGAAATGTTAGTTCCACGTTCTTTTCTTTTCGCAATTTCGGGAATTATTGTGTTCTGTTGTTTGACATTGGAAACCTCGAAATCCCAAAGTGTTGGTTCCACACCCTTTCACCTTCAGAATTCAGGAATTGTCGTGTGTTGTGGTTTGACTTTTGAAACCCTAAAACCCCAAAAACTTGAAATCCCGAAGTGTTGGTTCCACACCCTTTCACCTTTCGAAATTCGAGAATTGTTGTGTGTTGTGGTTCAACATTTGAAACCCAGAAACCCCGAACCCCGAAATCACGAAATGTTAGTTACATGTTCTTTTCTATTTGCAATTTCAGGAATTGGTTGTGGTTGATTTTTTTGGCTTTTGAAGTCGTGGGATTCCAAACCCCGAAATCCAGAAATGTTAGTTCCACGTTCTTTCTTTTTTGCAATTTGGGAATTGTTGTATGTTGGATGTTTGGCTATGAAAACCGTGAAACCCCGAACCCCGAAATATCAAAATGCAAGTCCCACCTTTTGCTTTCTTCCATTTTGGAAATTTGTGTATGTCAAGGTTTGGACACTAGAACTCGCGAAGTTCTGAATCAAAAAATCTTGAAGTGCGAGACCCACCTTCCTTTTTTTCCGCATTTTGGAGGTTTGTATATGTGGTTGTTTGGGCACTTGCACTCGTGAAATACCAAACTCAGAATTCCCGAAGTACTAGCACCTTTCGTATTTTCTGGAGTTGTTGTGTGTAGATGATTGACTTTTGTGTTCATGAAAATCTGAACCCCGAAACCCCGAAGTACTCGGCATCTTGTCGCAATTTTAGGAAATGTTGTGTGTTGATGTCCGGCTCTTGTACTCATGAAACCCCAAATCCCGAAACCCTGAAATGTTGGCCATAGTCATTCCATATTTCAGATTTTGACAAACAACAGGGTCCTTTGTTTTGTTCGACACCTATGATCACCGAAACCGGATTGACCTCTATTTTCTTCACAAAGATGTAGGAACTTAGAAGAAACTTATTGTTATGGGAACAACTCTATTAATGTGATGAATGGACTGGTAAAAGAACGTTGGAAAATCTTCATCCCGGATAGAAGTATGGGGGTAACAGGCTATATTACAAGTCGATTGTATTGCAGACATAGGGTAATATTTTTATGGAGGGTTTTGGTCATAAAAACCCCAAAGTTGTTTGTATTGTTAATACTGTGTTAGTGTTATAGGTACTAGCAGATAAGAGAGTAATTATAAATTTCAGGATCTTAATTAAACATTGAAGTGATGAGTAAATGCTCATTATATCATCGATTAGAAAACTTAAGTTGAATGGTAAGGATAGTTGATGACAGTAAGGACTCTAAACAAACCTTCAGACTCAAGTCTTCTAACAAAAAGCTTACTTGCTTGAGATCTCAAAACTTTTCAAGAATAAATGTACAAATAAATTTTTTTTTTATGGTGATTTTTGAGGTACATTACATATGGTATCAGAGAAAAAGTTACAACACTGGGCCTGAACAGGGACACATTAACTGCCTAGTATATATTCTGATTTATGAAAAACTAATAAATCTTGTGGATTACAAACAAAAATATTTTCTGTTTTTTGTGGAATAATGGTAGCTCAAGAAGGTGAAAAAATCAGGGTGGAAGAGAATCCGCAACAAGGGCCTCCTGGAGATCCAAGATAGAACAATGATGGAAGCTCACCCATGGAGGTGTTGGAAACAATGAGGAACCTTATTTTTGAACTACAGGTTTTCAAGGCCAACAATGAAAAATTGAAGAAGGTGTAGCAGGAACAACAAGAGATAAATGAAGTCCTACTGCGTAGTATACTAACCAATAAAAGTCCAAAAGATGATGAACATGAGGAAGAGGTTAGCAAAAGGGCCTCCAAGAATTCTGGTGTGAAAACAGAAAAGGGTGTTAGTTCGTCTGAAGGGACACATTCAGCTGAAGACAAAACCATACCGGACAAAAAAAGAAAACAAACAGACCACCTTGAAGGAGAATTTTAAAAGATTAGACCAACTACTTTTGATGGAGAATCCAGGACAGGAGAAGAAGCCGAGACATGGTTGTTGGACATAAAAAAAAATACTTCCAAATCTACAACTATTCTAGCAACATGATGGTCAGAATGGCCACCTACAATCTGAAGGGAAAGGCCAGCATTTGGTGGTAGGACCTGAAATTGGCCAAGGGCCTATAGGAGAAATAGTTGGAATGGTCCGACTTTAAGAAGTATTTTAAGAAACAATACCTTTCTGAAAGCTATTATGAAAGGAAGACGAAAGAATTCTATGAGTTATGACGCATACAAATGACGATGGAGGACCTTATAAATAAATTCCTGGAACTACTAAGGTTTGTACCATACATCCGGGAGGATAAGGTAAAAATACAGTGATTCTTAAGATGTTTACCACAGTCCTACAGGGACAGAATTGAGTTTGACAACCCCAAATCCTTGAGTGAGGTATTCAGGAAAGAAAAAATGTGCTATGACCAGTATAAACAGTGGGTAGAGTTTCCCAAGACTAGGAAGTATAAGAAGCAAGATGGAATAAACCAGTGGAAGAAGGGATACCAGCCAACTACTTATCGGAATGTAGCAAAAAGTTTCCCAAGGAAGGATTTTCACTCCAATCATCCGAATATGCAAGGTAGCGGTAAACCGGTAAATCTGGGAACGAAGAAGTTTGGGGACAACTCCCATGAGCCATTAAAGTGTTGGGAGTGTGGAGAGCCTCATCTAAAGAGGAACTGTCCACATTTAATTACAACAAACATAACTATTGTTCACAATTTGCAGGAAGCCTCGACAGTGGGTAACATGGTCAGAAGTCTGCATCGGATAAATGCATCCATAGATGGTCAACAAGCTGACCACCAGTCCTCGGTGGTAGAATTCAAAGGTAAAATCCATGAAACTCGAATTTCTATTTTAATTGACCCTATAGCTACATTAAGTTATATTACTCTCGATGTAATAGAGTCAAATAAACTTAAGAAACAAAAGTACGAAAAATCTTGGCTTGTACAGCTAGCAACAGGTGCTAAAAGAAAGGTAGTTAACTTTATTTCTAACCTTGAGTTCAGCTTAGATGGTCAAAAGATAAGGACCAATCTGAACATCCTACCACTAGGGTCTTATGATATGATTATTGGGATGGATTGGTTGGAACAACACAAAGAAGTACTAGATTGTTATACAAAGATACTTAGCTGTAAAGATAATTTTGGCACTGTTAGAACAGCCCAAGGTATACCGAAACCTATATCAGTCAGACAAGTTTCAGCGATGCAACTTAAGAAATGTATTGGAAAGGGATGTCAAGTTTATGCCATCCAAGTGACGAATCTATTAGAAAAAGAAGATAAGCCCAAGTTAGAAGACCTTGTTGTCCTACGTGAATTCAGAGACATGTTTGTTGATGAGATACCAGAATTACCTCCTAGGAGAGAAATATATTTCTCCATAGACTTACTACCCGCATCAACCCCTATCTCAAAAGCACCCTACTGAATGAGTCTACCAGAACTGACAGAATTAAAAATACAATTACAGGAATTGTTGGATAAAGAGTATATCAGACCAAGTGTCTCACCATGGGGAGCACCAGTCCTCTTTGTGAAAAAGAAAGATGGTACTCTAAGAATATGTATCTGTTAGGACTCAGAAATGTCATATTTTCATCCACCTTTCCCTTCACTATTCCTTACATTTCGTTGCCCTATTAAACCTTCGTCGTATCATTTTCATAAATACATTTGGGTTTCACATTATTATTTTCCACTTTATTCATTTTAGTATTAAAAGTGAATTTATGATTAAATATTAGAAAATATACATGTTTTCATATATATCTCAA